>SJRY01000206.1:0-239358 GCA_011319805.1 Macrocybe gigantea
CTAACCTAACCTAACCTAACCTAACCTGACAAATTCTGACTAAGATTACCAATTTTTACGTCAGCATTCTGCCTTGTCCCCTTCTTTATAGATGACTATCACTTACGGTCACTTATGGTCAATGACTGTTAATGACAGTGAATGATGGTCAATTACAGTCAGTGACGGTGAATGACGGTAAGTGACAGTAACTTACTATTATTGACTGTAAGTGACTGTAAGTAGGAGTAAATGACTGTCAATGACTGTTAATGACGGTGAATGACGGTAAGTGACAGTAACTTACCGTTATTGACTGTAAGTGACCGTAAGTAGGAGTAAATGACTGTTATTGACTGTAAGTGACCGTAAGTAGGAGTAAATGACTGTCAATGACTGTTAGTGACGGTGAATGACGGTCAATTACAGTCAGTGACGGTCAATGACGGTTGGTGATGGTGAATGACAGTAACTGACTATAACTATTGGTAACTTGTATCCAATATCAATCCTACATTATTTTCATGCTTAAATGACCATGATTCATGTGTTCACAATATTGGTACTGTGGGAAAACTTGGTCGGCAAATATCATCCTCACCCCAACTTGCAACCCAATTATCTCCACAACCACTGCACCAAAGTCTTAGATATTCTAGGCTTAGAATCTACTATATTATAGCTTTCGATTGAGTGCTTAACTTTGGGAAAATACTAAGTTTTGCATCTTGTAATTTATATGATTAATCTTATAAAAGCACTGTATAATAGTAGTACCGCCAATTCCTGTTACAGGAATGGCGGTTCAGGTTGTTTGTAACATGCATGACCACCGTTCCTGTGGTTGGAATGGCGGTTTGGTTGTTCACTGTTAGATTATATCATTAATATATGACTACTTTGCTGTTACACATTGCATGTCTTATATTTTGGGCGCATCGTTTCAACTAAATATCTAACCGGACAGTGTCATTACCCCGATTTCAAATCTTTATCTCTATAGAATTCTTTCAAGAGTATGTTTTTATTTATTTACATGTTGCAAAACTTTTGCAAGAGAACTGTACATCCTACATCCCATCCACACTATACAGTTCTTAAGCAATGCAGTCCATGGACGGAAACATATACCGAAGCATTTCGAGATCATGTCCTGGCAGAATGGGCTCATTGTCTAGTGCACCGTCCGGACGGAGAATGTCTTCCCTGTTCACGTTCATCGGGTATAGGGCCTCGCCAATCTTGCCAGCCCAATCAAAGTCCACCAGCATGACCCTCGAACCAGCTGGACGGTCGTTCGAAACCATAATATTGACATCGCGCACGTCGCCGTGCACGTATCCATGCTGGTGCATCGCGACCAAGATCCCATGGAGCTCGGCATGGATCTCGACTGCACGATCGCCATCCGGCTCAGCGTCGCGTAGGTCGATGTATGTCGAATCCAGTTGAGCCATCACAACCATCCACCATCCGCCATCCAAAGCTTCGAAACCGACCAGCGCGGGCGCACAGCGAACCTCGATTGACGCGCAGTGCTCATGTGCGTCTCGCGAATAATGACGCACGAACTTGATGTATACCTTTTCCTGGGTATCGGAGAGCGTTCCGGAAAAAAGAAGCTTGCTGGGCTTCACTTGTGCTGTGTACACAAAGCGTCGTTCGACATCGCCCTGCTTGAAAGAAGTTGGGTACGGGAAGATCTTGTCCGAGGGCGGATCGGCGTCGGGGTTCTTGTAATACGGCGTTTCCTGGTAATAGCGTTGTAGGGCGTCAACAGCGTTGACGAATGCTGAAAGATGGCGTCCAGCGATCTTTCGGAGCGTAGTATCTGTGTGGTGGAAATGGAAAGGAATTGTTGTAGAGAGAACTTGGATATTCGGCCGGCCGTTCCACACTGCGCCCGCGAATGACAGAAACGGTCCTAAAATTCGATGAACTCGTATTAAAAAAGCGGAAAATGAAAGCAAAGCACGTACCGACACAGAGGATAATCAGGCAAGGAAGAACCGACTTTGAGAACACGGTCGCCAACTCTCGCGTCTGCTCGAGGTAGTATAGTATGGCTTGACAGAACGGTTCGACGTTACCGCCTGCGAGTTCATTCTTGATTTCGCCGCAGACGACAAGAAACTTGCCTGCCGCCGTCATGCCGGCGTCGATTTCATACGAGGTTCCCGGTATCGTGAACGTCTTTAAGTCGATCCCAGCTTCTAGGAATAATTTTATGAGCTCGTGGGATCGTCCTTTTTCGTGCGGATAGTATCTCGACATGACGTCTGAGAATCGCAAAACTAATCGGTTGATGTTTGCGTCTGGTTCAACCTTTTCACAGTCGTCTACGAATTTACCGAATACGGGATGTAACAGGGTCACCGGGATGGGGAGAGAAGCATGTGGGGGCCGATTGCATAGAATCCTCGTATCGGATGCTTGTTTATTGAAAAACGCGTGGGGTATGCTGCCACTTGAAGGCGCCTCCGGACGACGATCGCGGAGATACTGGAGTCGGCGAGCAGCCTCTGTAGTCTGCGGAACCTCCCGTGAGAGGGCAGGTGCTATTCGACATTTGGGTCAGCTAAAACGCAATGGACGAGAGTCTACTCACCGATGGATTTGGCCTTGATGAGGATGTGAACGACATCGCGCTGAGGCACTTTATCGAAGACATCCGACAGTTCATCCGACAAATTGAGTTCGTCGCCCCAAATAACGTGTTGTTGGAGAATGTCATTGATGGAAATGGAAACTTTCGAGATGGCGTAATCGTGGGGTGGTTTGTTTTTGAGTTGCATCTGGGCTAGGATCGCCAGCAGGAGATCGGCGACTTGGTCCTCGTAGGAAACCTTGATCCAACCATGGCCTGACATGACGCCAATGACGAAGTAGTTCAGTGAGATATCTAGAGGTCCTGTATGTTCTATCTCAGTGCCACGTAATAAGACCTTCGTTGTTCAAAGCACTCACTGATGATCAAGGGAGGTCATCCTCCGACATGTCGGACGAAAAGAACGCCGATAGCTTCTTCGTCGGTCGTAAGGTGTCTTTCTTCAAATTGAAGGCGAAGTTGCGGAGTTTGTCTTCAATATCTTCGTCATCCAAAGGCATGGAAACCTTCTCTAGCTTGAGAATTGGGGTGGGCAAACTGTGGCGCTGTTGGATGGCCAAGCGCAGGTCTGCAATTTTGGAGTCACCGGAGATAGAGAGAACTTGAACTCTGCTGAGTTCTGGTTTATCCAAGATGATGTAGTTAATGCTCAGCATTTTGGACATGGCGAACGTGAAGTGTCAAGCCAGAATTGAGCTCGCCACATTTCCACGCGTTATAGTGGTTTGTTTGGAGGTTCACGCGATCACGAGGCACGTGCCGGGCACGGTCACAGTCACTAAGTTACAGCAATAGCTGACGGCTCCATCATGAACTGACAGAATACGATCCGTATGCCGATTCCACGGACGTGGTGGACCAGGGTTTTGGCGATGGAAAGCGTGAACTCTTGGCGGTATGAACAAGGGATACCCTCGACCTTGATGAACGGGGTTTATAGTGAGTCTTGAATGTTTCTGCGTTGTTTCTCATATGTCAACGATATCCCATTAATTTCTTTCTCGCCTGTCAGCCTCCTCTTTATAATCCCAACCGGGTGGGTTGGCGTCCAGTTCCCGGCCCTACACTGAGGCTGTGACCGGCATCGTATCACCAGAGGACGAAAGGTATCGTGTGTACGATGATGGGTACCAAGGCGGGCAGGTTTCGCTTCTGTGGGGGGAGAAGGAGGGATTCCGCCGACGCGTGTCGAGAGAGATCAACAGTATGCCCAGCAGCCTCATGAACTCCTTCCCATCCACCTACGATGGGTTCAACGGCACGGGCCTCTGCCTCGCCATGGGTATCCTGGGACGGAACAAAGGCCTAGCCCCATTCGAGCTCGTGTTCGACGTCGACGATCAGCGCAAGGAAGCCAAGGGCGTCATCCGGAGCGATCCAAAGCGCAAAATATTCGCCGAGCTCGAAGCCACCTCGGCCTGGTTCCCGCGTCCGAACAAAGTGATGCGTTCGTTTTACCGCAAAGCGATGGAGGACCAGTACTCGGGCCTGGGCGCCGAATACGTCGGCGTGGCCGTCGAGCTCGCTCTGATCCTGCTTGACTGCCCAGAGGACGTGACGTTGCGGTGGCTCTTGCACGACCTAGAACAGCAATCGATGGAACTGAATCAGCGCATGTCAGACCGCCCGTCGGGGTCGGTACGCACCCGTGCCAGCGCCGCTCAACTACAAACGCTCTACCGCGCCAGCTACATCTCGATGATCATCTCGATCAACTATTCCAACCACACCCTGCCAGATACCGCACACGCGTGCCGCCCGGATCTGACCTGCTTTGCGCTTCTGTGGCTGGCGGAACAGGGCGCCGCCGCCGCACCTGAGTGGTGGAACGAGGAATGGGTGGTAACGAGACTGAACGCGGAGGCGGCGAGTCTGAACGGGAGGTGGAAGCGGGCGGCAAGTTGGTTGCTGGGCTTGGCCGATGTTCCGGCAATACTGGATCTGAGTAGATGGCCCGAGTGGAAGTCATAGCGAACCTAGAAAATGAAATGTACCGCATTGTCAAGCTTGCAGTGGCGGTAGAGTCACTTGGACAACGACATGCCGGTCGTGACGGCCTCGAAATACTCAAGTCTCTGCGACGCATGTCCGGAGTGTGTCTCTTCAGAATTTCGGTCTGCGTGGGCATCGGTAGCGTGCCAAAGCGCCTCAAGCTCAACTCCAAAGCTCGGATACAGTGGAAGAGGTCACAGCCATCCCAGCGAAACATCCGGTATATTCGATCAGACGCTGTGATGTCGGAGTTCAGCGCTTCGGCCTTTGTCGACAGAGGAGAAAGGCCGACGACACTCTTGACTAGAGCTGGATGAGAACGAGTTTTCAAATTTCAAGTAGGAACACTTCGATGCAAAAATGATTCGTTTGAGAACTACGGGAACAACGGTGTAGCGTTCCCTGCAAGCTCGCGTTCCTCATATTCAGCACGGGGGGTGCGCTGCAGGGATGCAGCGTTGTCCAGTTGAGCATTGCGTGTGGCATTGACAGTGGTGTTGTTGCGGTTCAGTGCAGCTGCAGAGGGACGTGTGGTCAAGTTGCGTGGGACAGGCATGACGGAAGCAGCAGAGTAGATCGTGGCAACTTCGACATCTCTTGCAGCCGATAGCGGATGGGAAGCATAAAGCACGTTGGGTGAGGATAACCGCACGAGGCTATGAAACGGGAGTCCATTGAGCATGTCGTCGGTCTTGCTGTTGATCCCAGTTCGTGAGGGAGCACGTTCTGAGGAAAATGAGCTTATCGAAGTCGAGAGGGAAGGCTTTGATCTGTGTCTTTGGGACAACTTGGTGTTCTCTGCTGAGAGAATATCCTCGTCACCGAACATAAATGAAACCAGTAATGCTGTTCGTGGCCTCGTCCTGCTCTCTGCTACATCTGTGGGTGGTATTCTGACTGACCGAGTGGGAGGCACGACCCATCGTTTGATGCTGGAGCGATTGGACGCCGTCCAAAGGAAGTGGTCGTCCATAACGGCCATCTTGTTGATGCCATCCAAAAGAGTTGAGCCTTGCTCCGTGTCGTGGCAGAGGACAATGCATTCGCCTTCGGAGAGGTCGGAACAATTCTCCACGTCAACCCTGCAAACCAGGCCGGAACGATCCCCGGAATAGAATGTTTGGAGCGAAAGGTGAGAAGAGAACAATGACCGGACGGACACCATGTGGTGAGTGAAGGTGTGGATGCAGCGCTGCGCTGAAAGCGACCAGAGTTTGACGGAAGCTGAGAGATGTCAGCAACAAAGCCGAACGCTGACCGAAATGGGAACCCACCATCTGCAGAACCCGTCAACAGCTGTGAAGTCAATCAGCGTCGGATTATATCACAGTATTCAACACGGCTGACTGACATATCGTGAATCTTCCGAGATCAACAGCGTACGGATATTATCGGTATGGCCGACGAGTTTGCCTGCATGGCACGTACGTCAGC
Organism: Macrocybe gigantea; assembly: GCA_011319805.1. NCBI lineage: Eukaryota > Fungi > Basidiomycota > Agaricomycetes > Agaricales > Callistosporiaceae > Macrocybe > Macrocybe gigantea. The sequence goes on from SJRY01000206.1 coordinate 6,014, forward strand.
ACGAGGACGAGCGATAAGGTATTAACGAGTCACCGATTCCTCTGCCCGTCCGGGGATCCCACAGCCGCACCACTCGTTCGGGGGAACCGGACGCAATCGTCTTCCAAAGGGATCAGCAGCGAGAGCATAGATGGATGACTTTGGCCCAGCGGCGTCGGGAGGCGTCAATGTGACGAGTGTGTCGCGTTGGTTATCGCGGGTGAGGTCCCAGAGCCTGATCCTGCGGTCGAAAGAGCCCGATGCGACCCAGTTGCAGTGATGCCTGGAGGTAGACGTGGCGATATTAGGGAGTTAGCGTTTTTGAATGATGAACCGCAGACGTACGCACGAGCAAGACATCGAACGTAGTCTTCGTGGGTGCCAATGGTGGACGGGTCTTCCTGTGTCGTGGAATGGGGATTCCATGCTTTCACGGTGCCGTCAGATGAAGCGGAGATGACTACAATAAATCGATTCAACCAAAGTCCGAATTAGTGAAAGGATAGTGTCAGATACCTGTCTGGTTATGGTTGCAGAGCAGGATATCGTTGAGCCAGTCATCGTTGGCTTGGACGCTCTCACGGAATTTACTTTGCTGCCAAAATCTTCAATCCGACGACCATAGAGCACAGTGGGCGGGTGCTTACCGTCCCAGGCTTCTGCCCCGCAGGGTCGATCTCCCACTGATGCTCCCACCTCCCCTCGAGGTCTTGCGCCCCGTGATCCCGTCCCGGTCGAGGTCGAGCTTGCGCTTCTTCATCGGTATACCCAAGTCCCACGCAACGACCATCCCATCCGTCCAACGGTGTACAAGATCCCTTCCGGCGACGCCCGGTTGGCGAGCTGTGTCGAGGTGTCGAGCGCGAGCGCGGATACGCCCAGACGGTGGCGCAGGTTCGGAGCGCGCGGTGGTGAAGCACGGTCCTGGGGTGCAGCGAGAGTATCGGGGATGATGTTGGGCGCAATGGCGCCGACTCTGGCGGCGGCGCGGAAAGCGGAGGCGGGGAGCGGGCTGGATTGGAGGTGGGATGACATAGGAGACGCGGTGTTTGGTGTGCGGCATGCTCTGGAGATGCTTGAGCTGCAGAACCGACGCTATGAACGGCGACGGAGCGGCCATAAACTGGCGTAAACAAAAGTCTTGTGTCTGATGGGCCACGTTGATGAGAGGGCTTGGAATATCGTTGACAGAGGCACGAGGGAGTGGGGCAGGATCCCCCGGTCATGGTGGTCCGGATCGCAGTAGCGATGGGGACGACCGGCGGATGGGAACGCGGGTGGGCGTCATCGGTCCTACTTCGACTGTCAACGGGTAGATAATGGGGAGGGAGGGAAATTTGAGAAAACAATAGGAGATATGCAAGAACAAGGAAGGAGTAGGTCTGAGAGTTGTGGAGAGTAGGACAGAAGTGGTCAGACGAACATCACGTGTCCCGACACAAGAAAATGCATCTCAAGCTCGGGCTCGCCTGGCGGCGCCGCTCGCTCGAGATCCGTCCACGCCGAAAATGAATGCTGCACTGGCATGATTACAAGTGGTTGGCTGTGGGAAGTTGCGCCAGTGCCCGTTCGACGACCCGGCGAGCAGCGGAGCCGCGCTGGTCGTCGTGAATCCGTTCCGAGGGTCGACCAGGCCCTCGACCAGCTGCCCTTTCGTCGTCTTCAACACTTGTTTATCTTCTTCGACCGCTTGGGGAGCGGCCACCGTTCGTGCTGACGCTCGACCAACCCGAAGAGCTCGTTTCGGGTGGGATGCCTGTTCGGGGGAAGGTCAGCATGGAAGAGCGGGCCCGGGCAAGGCAACGCGTCCACTCACTTCAGCTCGTCGCGCACGTACGGCCGTTCCTGCTGTCCGACGTTCTGCGGTCGAACGGTCTGCCCGAACTGTGCCATCGCGGCCATATCGTGAGGAGCGCGTCGAGTGGGTCGGCTGAGGCGATCGGAGCACGGAAGCGGACGTGTGGGGTAGCTGAGACAAGCACGCTCGACACACTCTGGTCGAGCGAGCCCACGGTGTCGAGAGGGCAGAGCGTCGAATCCGGGGCTACCCCGAGGCCCCGCGGTGGTGCTCGCTGGCGACCTCGCCGCACGATCGTCCGTACCGTAGCCTTGCCCAATGCACCCGTTCTCCGCCCTCCACCTACGTTCCGCGCGATCGGCTCGAGTGAAGGTCTGAAAGGGGTCGGCAGGGGCCCCTGCCGGGGTGACCCTTCGATTGCGAGCAGAGGCCCGACCTGACTGTCCCGTCCTTGCCAGGCTCCCCGAGGACGCCCGCCATCGATGTTTCCGACGCCTGGGGCTCGACCGTGGGCGCTCGCTGCGCGCGACGGCTGCGATCCCGCACCAATCTCACCAATCATGAGACACCACGGGCATGTGGGCAGTGGCATACATAAGGAAATTTGACAAATTCAAAATTTCGTCAGACACGTCACGGGTCAACCCCCCTGACGAATTGATTAAAATGGGACAGTATAAGTTTACTGAAGTACGAAAAAGCAAGCCCCAGGAGAGGTCAGGAAAAGGACCGCACCTCGCAGCACACGACGGCAGGGTGGAGAACAGCCTCAGCAAACTCGATGCAACTCTGAGGCACACGAGTGATGCAATCGAGAAGTTAGGCACCTGTGTTGGAAAGGTAGAAGTGGACTAAGAGGCTCTCGAGCGCACAGTCGCCGAATGCAGCCCACGCCGTGAACGGTATGGCCTAGTATCTGAAAGTAGTATTGGCACTCTTCGACAGCTGTTCCAACAGAATGTGAGTGTAGGAGGATCAATAAGAACCCTTTTGTCCCACATGGTCTGAAAGGTCCTTACCTAGCAAGCCTTTTGAGTTAAAGAATGGAAGACAGCTTGATTAGGACCATGCCTAGAGAACGTTGAAAAGAGCAGGATTGGCATGGAACCAGCTTACTTCTCATCAGTCTGCACCCAGCATGAGCGGTAAATGACTCACTTCGTGCTGAAATACGTAGCTCACATTATATGAAGGTTTGCGCACATTTTTCAAGTCTTTCTTCAAGAAGAATGAGCCACGCAAGCTCTACGCATCGATTAAGAAGAAGATTGATAGCAAGAAACCCGGCGATCGGCTTTTTTCAAACGATGACATCCGCATTGACCGCGGTGAAACGCTGGCCGACGGGTCAACAAACATAGTTTGGCAGAGGCAGGCTGAGACGAAAAACCCTGCACTGAAGACGATCAAGGACACCCATTCGAAGATTGTCACTCAACAAGTTGGTCAAGACAGCGATCCGGATACACTCCAAGACGACTTGTTGTCCAAGCTGAAATAAGCATTGCAAACGGAGTACGTCCGCAAATATTAACCGACTAGCTGCGCTCGTACTCATCTCAGGTGGATGAATAGTTGAATGTATGGTAGCCGGAGTAAAGCGATTAGCGACTGGTTCGGTTGGAGTTGATGCGGAGTGTGGCTAATATAAGGACAATCTTGCTTTGGCTTATGTAACTATGAGCATACTGCAGACGATGCGATCTTCCGTCTACGCAAAGCTCGCTCATATGCTTACACCGAAGACAACTAAGAACGTTGTCTATGCGGCGAGTGCGTACTCTGTGACCAATGATGGAGATGCTTGATGCCAATTCCGTTGCTCTAGACCACGAATTTTTCCGTCATACCAGCCATACGTGGCTATTCAATGCCCATGCCCGTAAGTGCTACGGAAATTGAAGGTGTTCTGTAGGTACTCATAACAATCACTTGAAGAATACCAACAAAGGCATGTCATATTCGATGTGCAGGCACTGATGGCGGAGGCAGCGAAGGCTTCAGATGGATCGGCATCTGTGGTGGGTATCCGAAAGTTAGCTGAAGGTGCGTAATCCTCCTTTCAAAAATATTCTCTCTAATCCTCTCCTTCAGGGACGTCGAATCGTATCTTCGAGTTAGACCTTAGCAGTGGCTTACAGCTCATCGCGAAGGTTCCCTTCCCAGTTGCGGGCCCCGCGCACTTCACGACAGCTAGCGAAGTGGCAACGATGCGCTACGCCCGCGACATACTACGGATACCGGTTCCTCGGGTTCTTGCTTGGTGTTCCAAGGCAGAGAGCACACCAGTCAAATCGGAGTACATCATTATGGAGAAGGTTCAAGGAGTTCAACTATATGACCGCTGGGACAACCTCAACAGCGAAGCTTGGTATCACTTCATGAAAGATATCGCCCGGATGGAGCGACGCATGACCGACGCCGAGTTCAGCGTTCTCGGGAGCATCTACTTCGAGAGGGATTTGCCTTCAGAACTTCGTCGAACTTCCCTTCGGTTGATTGACAAGCACGGTGCTGATATTAACCACGATGGTTACTGTGTTGGGCCTAGCGTCAACAGGAGGTTTTGGCGTGGTCGGCGTGCACATATGCAGATAGACAGAGGTCCTTGTAAGTCCGCAGTCATGTTAACGTCGCAATCCAGAAACTAATGACTTGTTGCAGGGAATAGCCTGACTGCGTATACGCAGGCAATCATCGACTGCGAGATCCAATGGCTTCGTTCTTATGCGGTGCCACATTCCCCGGACAGCCCTTTGTTCCGCTCTGACAGAGAGAATAATCCCCTGACCCATATACAACTTCTCGAGAAGTATGCTCTCGTGGCAAGCTCACTTACCCCACTTGAAGACCTTTGTGCTTTCCGCCTCTGGCATCCTGACATCCACCTTTCTAACATTTTGATCTCGGAGTCAGACTTGCCCGATATTACGGGTGTGATTGACTGGCAAGAAGCTTGCGTGGATCTCCTTCTGACCGCTGGTTCCACACCGCACTTCATGATGTATTCCGGTGGCAAATATGTTCCTCAGCCGTCACCGCCTGGTCAAGCTGCTCCAGAGCCAGTGCTCCCAGATAGGTTCGAAGACTTGGACGAGGTCGAGAAGAAAAAGGCACAAGACGAATTAACAGCTGCCAAACGCTATCTCGTCTACACCATACTTACGGAAAGGTATAATCCGGTTTTACACAAACATCGTACACACGACGAGCTTCTTGCGCTTTGTACCTGGCCGCTCTACTGGGCTTCGAGGACATGGGACGAGGGGTTAGCATTCTTCGAAAAATCTCTGATTATGGTATGCGATTCCTGGAATTCGATCGATCCGGAGAAGACGTGTCCCATTTCCTTCTCAGATGAAGAACGGCGTGAAAATGAACGATTACTCTCCGTGTGGATGCGCGACCAGGAAATCGAAGGGCTGGTGTCGGAGATTGGTGTCCAACCAGATGGGGTAGTTGACCATGACAAGCTGGAGGAAGCATGTCGCCGCAATGCTGCTGCGAGAGAGCGATACATTAGTATGCTGCCCGAAAATGAGCGCAAGGCCGCACGCCGACGGTGGCCGTTCCAAGACGGTGCACTATCTTTGACGGCTGAATCTTGCCGTTGACGGTCGAAGTGAGAATGGGGCATGGTTGTACTGTTTAAGTCGACATCAAATATCCCAGCTGGTTCTGAGTCGGGGTTCTCGGTTCATGAGAGCTTTGTGTGGGGACCGCCCCTGCGCTTGGGCCATGCAGGGCCAGTCTTACTGTGGATTGTCGGGAAATGTAAAATTTTCATTGTTTGATTTTTATAATTTTATGTACTTCGCCTGTGGTTCTCAAACTTGAGATTATGCTTAAGAACTACTTCATAAGTACTGTCAAAATTCCTGGGGACTCTACATGAGGTGTAGCGGCCATCGGGCTTTGACCGAGGCGAGGGGCCCAAAAATTCGCGATGTGCAAAATCCGGTCACACAAGGTCACATGCCAATTTCATACTCAGACTGGATGCCGTGCTGCTGGCGAAGGTCGTTGCGATGAGGGGAGAGAACAGAAGTACATTATTGAGAAGAATGTATGTAGCTGGAGGGGGGTAATGATAATATACATGACTGCTCATCAAGGAAGGATCAGTTGTACTTCTCTAGATGTCGTCTCTGCAATGGTGGACCATCGGAAGACATGTCAGGACCATTTTCTGGCGCTCGCCGTTTCTGAGCACGTTTGAAGAGCCCGCTGAAACAGCTGTCACGCTTGTTGACAGGATGGCCTGTCATTCCGAGATATTTGATCCAGTCAATGATGACCTCTTCCTCAGCTGGGGTAAGGAGAAGCTGGCTCTTGTGAGCTTGAGTTTTCGGAAGTGTTTCGCCCTTGGCACAACGTCTAAGAGTATGGTAGGGAACTTGGTAGTGAATTGCAGCTGCTGTAATGCTTTTGAACCTGCCGCTGTCGAGATCATGGCATGCTTGCTGTATCTGCTGCTCTTGGGCACGGCTGATGGGCTTTTTGTGATGGACAGCGGCGCGCGGCATTGCTCTTGGTCTGGATGGCTTGAAATTCTTGACCGTGCACTGAGCTGGCTGCCGACCACCGGCATGCGGAGCTGTAACTGAGTGTGAAAGCATCACACTCCAGTCACTCCTCGACATCCATCAAGCAGTTTGGCAACATTGCACACTACATTGTGGCTCGGAGAAACTAGTAAAATAGAGTATTCAATATGTACATAAATACTGAAACAACTCCCGTTGGAATTTCTCTTCGCAATCAATTCTCCGAAGCGTTTGATGGGAGGGCAAAGATGAAATTTTCACTTATTTTGTTTCGTATTCCAGAATCTCACAATGTTTTATTAAATCAATGTTAGAATCTGAATTAGATACATTGTAACTATCTACCTGAATTTTTGCTAAGGGAGAGAGCGAGCGGTTGAGTAGAAATATGCATTTTGCACATCGTGAATCATGATCACATCGTGATCATGGACAGTATAGATGAACGTGAACAGTAGCGCCGCCGACCGTGCCGTAGGTGTCAGTGAAGGCGTCCGGTGTTGGCGCAGGCAGGGTCCGAGGGGGTGCGAGGATGTCGAGAGGGTCCGGTAGGGTCCGAAGGGACGAGCTCGGTGCGAGAAACCTGGGAGCTAGTGTAGAAATAGCCTCAGTGTGTCTGTAGGACCACTGAGTATGTATTAGAAGTACCTAGTGTAGAAATACTACATGGTGCTTCAGTAACGAAAGAAAAGGAGTACAAAATAGAGAACTCACGCCTCAGTGTGTCTGTAGGACCACTGAGGCGGACGACCGGGGGCGGGCGAAAATTTCCAGCCCCGCTTATGCAATGCGTTGAGACGGGAGCTCAACTCGACGCTCAACACTCCCCCTCGAGTCGGCGACCGTCCGTCAGGCACCGACGCCCATCAACGCGCGGTGTTTTTCGAATTTCGGAAGCGTGAGGGCCTTCGTCATCGCGTCCGCGATCATATCGGCCGTTGGGCAATACTTGAGGCTTGCGGCGCCCATCTCGATGGTTTGGCCGACGAAATGGAAGTGCACGTCGATGTGCTTCGTCCGTCCGTGAAATTTGGCATCCTTCGATAACGTAATCGCGCCTTGATTGTGGCAGAAGAGTGTCGAGGGCTTTTGGAAAGGGAAAATAGAAGAAATTTCGGTAAGTAATTTTTGAACCCATATGAGTTCCTTCGACGCGTGCGTAAGCGCGACGTATTCTGACTCCGTGCTCGATGTTGTGATTATAGGCTGCTTTTTGCTGCTCCACGACACGGCGCCGTCCCCGACGAAGAAGACGTAGCCCGAAATCGAGTGGCGGTGGAGCTGGGAAGCCCAGTCGGCATCCGAGTAGCCGAAGATGGCGGAATGCTTTCCGCCTAAGGTGAGTCACATCTCCTTTGTCCCAGTAAGGTACCTGACGACGCGTTTAGCCGCTTCGAGTGCATCGTGCTCGGCGCCTCGAAATTCTGGGACAGTGTCGATATGGCGAACGCTATTTCCGGACGCGTCATGATGGCGGCGTACATCAGCGACCCAACGATTTCATGATACCGGGTCTTTTCGGTGGGCGTTAAGAGCTTCGGCGAGACGGATGGCGATCCGGGGGTGAGGTCGACGGCGGGTTCGAGCGGTGTCGCAGCGGCGCGCGCGTTCTCGAGTCCGTATTTCTCTGCCATCTCCTCGATGTAGCCCTTCTGACTCAACGAAATCGTTTTAGCCTCCAGGTTGCACTCGATTTTAACGCCAAGTAGCCAGTTAATTGGCCCGAGATCGACGATCTCGAAGCGTTCCGAGAACTGGCTCTTCAAGAGGTCAGTGGCCATGTCAGTGTCGGCGAGGATTGTGAAGTCGTCCGTCGCAGCGGCCACGATCGTATACTTCTCGCCGTCAATCTTGTAGAAGACGGCGTGGTCCGCCTCGAGCCGTTTGAGTCTGAGTTCTTCGGCGATCTGTCGAACGGTCTCGTACCACTCGTGGGCACCCTGTTTTGTCCCGTACACTGGTGCAAGGAGCTTGCAAACCACGGCATCCTCCTCGTCCTCCAGGTCTTTTGGCAAATCACGGAATTCGAGGTACAGAGGGGGAAGCTTCATGTAGATGACCAAACACCAGGGGATAAACGGGCATTCAGGTAGACTTTTTTCGCGTCGCACTGCGTGATGATAGCGCCTTTCGAGGCCCCTAACGATAATAAAATTCGTAGGGTTTCGGCGCGAACCGTCGGTGTGAACGTATCCTTGTAATCGATCCCAAAACGCTGTCAGAACCCCTTTGCAACGAGACGGGCCTTGAATCGGATGATACGGCCTTCGTCATCACATTTTCTGCGAAACGTGTAACGGCAAGGGATGACGTTGGTGTCCTTCGGGGGAATAACGAGTTCCCAGGTCTTCAATTTCTCGGACTGGTCAAGTTCGGCCTGGATCGCACGTCGCCAATCTTCACTCTCCTCACCGTTTAAGGCCTCGTCTAGGGTTGGCTCATCCTCGCTTGATACAAGGGCTGTCAACATGGCTTCTTCGAGCCAATCGCATGGATCGGCGCTCTCGGTTGCATGTGCCTCGGGAGGCGGCTTTCGGTTGCGTTTTCCGTGACCGTACGTGTTCTCATCAAAGCTCGGGAGGCCGTCGAGGGAGTTTCGGCGTCTTCGTGCGTGAGGTGGTGGTTCTTCGACCGGTATTTTGACTTCAACATGTTCGGGTGGCCTCGCAGTTTCAGGCGTGGTTTCGGGCGCTCGAGGTTCAGCTGGAGTTGGCTCGGGCTCTCTCGGCTCCTGCTCGGGTTCCGGCTTAGGTTTGGGTTCGGACTCTGGCTCTCCGAGGATGTCTGGATTGAACGTGTTCCACTCCCCCTCAAGACTGACTTCCTCGGGGGTAAGAGTGTCTTCTCTGGTGAGATAAACGTCACATTCGATGCTAATCCGGTGTTTCCTAGGCCAATAGATCCGATAGCCCTTCGATTCATCGTCGTAGCCGACAAAGCGTCCCTTGCTCGCTTGTGGTTCAAGTTTTCCGACATCAAGCTGCTTGAGCCAGACTGGAGCCCCCCAAGCCCATATGTTTGAGAGGTCTGGCTTGACCCTGGTAGCCATCTCGAGTGGCGTTTTGGCTTCAGGCAGGGCACTGGTTGGTACGCGATTCCGGATCCAAACGCTGTGGCGAACGGCTTCACCCCAGAGGTATCCGGGGAGCTTGGCATCGATCAGCATGGCTCGGGCGTCTCCAACGTGAGTCCGATTACGCCGTTCGATCGCTCCATTTGATGACGAGGAGTCGTAGACGTTTAGGTGGCGAACTGTTCCGGCTTTCTCGAGGTGGTCATTAAATTTGCCACTGGTTAGCTGCCCAGCTCGATCGCACTGGAATGTTTTGATGACCGGTACGTTTCTCTGGACTTTAACCCATGCCTCGTAACGCTTGTAGATCTCGAACACCTCAGATTTGTGGCGCATGAAGTAGACCTTCTCCTTGTGGCTCCACCGATCGATAAACAGCAGGAACCAGTATTTCCCGCCAAGCGAGCCTACGGATGCCTTGCCCCAGGTGTCAGCTGAGATCTTCTTGCCATATCGATGGTACGTGGTTTTGCTCTCTTTCGGAAAAGACTTCCGGACGGTCTTGGCTTGGCTGCAGATGTCGCAATGGTCCTTCGAGGTGTCGGGATCGAGTTCGATACGGGTGACCGTGCCCATTTGGACCATCTTCCATAAGTCGGCGTGGTTGACGTGTCCCATCCTGCGGTGCAGCTCATTGATCGAAATCGGACCAGATGACACTGCTGCCGTCGGCGTGAGGGGAACATTTGGTTCGACAACTCGGTAAAGTCCTCGGATGAGTGGGATACGGGCGATGATCAATCGGTCGGCCTTTCGGATGATGGAGCAAATCCCGTCCTCTTGGTGGGATGCGAAACCGCAGCGATCCATAGTCTGTACAGAGACCAGTGTGTAGGCTATGCGAGGCGCGTAATAAACATCTTTGAGAACGCTTCTCGTGGGCTTTTTGGAACCGTTCGGGAGGTTGACAATGAGATCTCCTCGTCCGAGGGCTTGGAACGTCTGACCGTTTGCGGCGCGGATCGGTTCAGGGGTGATTTCCTTGTAGTTCGAGAGCTGATCCCGATCGGGGGTGAAATGGTGGCTCACGCCGCAGTCGATGATAGTTCCGCCATAAAATCCGGTGACCATGGCCTCCTGGATCGCTTTCTCCTGGAGGTCGGAGGTGCAACTGAGCGCGATAAGCGGTTCCTCGAGGCAGGCGACCATCGCGACGTTTTTGAACGGCCTCTCGGAGACGGCCTTTGACTTGGCCTTCTCCTTGTTGCGTTTGAACCACTCGGGCGCAACGTGGGCTTTGCCTCCCCCTTCCTCGTAACAGTCCTCCTTCATATGGCCGGTCCGGCCACTTCGGGTTGGTGCACTTCTGTTCGTCCCGCTTCTTCTTCGGCTTCCGACCCTTGCCTTTCTCGGATGAAGCTGCCGCCGCCGCCGCGATCATAGCTGCGTTGGACTTGTTGATGTTGTTTTCCATCTCGAGGGACGTGGCTTCGTTGATCAGGTACGTCACGACCTCAGAGCTGGTTAACTACTTCCCGGCGGTCTGGATGGCGGTCGAGTAGGTCTGGAAAATGTTACGGAAGGTCAGTGCGAGGGATAGGGATGTACGGATATGGGAAACGAAGGATATGTCCGGGATCGGGTTGCCAGACTCGGAAAGACGCTCCCGGAGCTCGGTCATCTTTGTGAGGTGCTCGCGCATGTTTCCACCTCTGGTAATGCGCATGTTCTGGAGCTGGGTGATCAGGTTGATCTCGTGAAGGTTGCCTTTGTTGGAATGAATAGCCAAATCTCGAGTCGCGCGCAACGATCCTCGAGAGTTTTGTCACCGTCGCTTCCAAGGCCTGCACGCGCTCGAGAATGCCCTCCATCTCCGCCGGCTTGTGCTCCGTCCTCCCGAAGACAGCATATGAGTGCGCGTACGCGAGAGACGTAATTGCCATGAATTCACTCACTGCTCCAAGTTCCGGTCGACTTCCCTGCACCTGTTCTCCTCTCCCCGTAGCTGGCAAGGCGTGCAAGGTATCGAGCGGCTGCCTATGGAGCACACAAAATGATGGCAATGAGCATCAATGGTCCAGCAGGGATGCCTGGCGTGGAGCAGAGCCTCACATTTAATCTTGCGCTTGCGGCCTGGCGTGTGAAGCGAGGGATAGATGAGAAAAGGGTTACACTGGAGCGCGAGCGAAAAGGGCTCAAACACATACACTGCAAACAGCTTTGTATCGGACGCGCCATGGTGGCGCGTGGCTCCATCATGATACGCTCGGTTGGCTATCGAAAAATCGATAGGAGTGGCAGCGACGTGGAGGACGCCGTGTAAGCCTAGGGCTATTATTGCAAAACCGGTGGGTAAGATACGTAAAGGCAGTACGCACCTGGCCATGGGGAACTTGTGGTCGGTGGCGATTAGCGGTCCCACACTTGCGACAAGAACAGTAGCAAGAGCATCACATGATGGATGGCAGAGGCAAGAAGACTGAGAAGAGATGATAGGATGGTGAATGTGATTTTTCCAAAATTGGATCGATGGGTACAGTCTCATCGAAGTTTGGGATGAGATCGTGGACATCACGAATCGAGGAGGCCCAGCTGTGCCTATACGACAAAAGAACCGTATTCACGGCTCTCCAAACCAGGTTCTTGCTTGCACCTTATAGATCGAGTGAAGATCGGGTCGTGGAAAGAGATGGGCTTGGTGATGCAACGTCACGTCGAGTTAGTTGAAGCAGGAGCCACAGTGCACGAGAGGAACTGGAGTAGGTCCGTTTACTATGTAGCGGTTTATCTCGTCTACTGGTGGATCGTGAAGCACGGCACGAAAAGCCATAAATGGCACTATAAGATGATTGGCGGTGGCGAGGAGGTCGAGAAAAGGATGTAGGATTGTCAATGTTATTTTTTCCCCAAAACGCCGAAATGTTGGCGCTTGGTTGTGGCAAGAACGAACGAGCGGCACAAACGTGCACAAGGGTGAAGGGCGATGGGCAGGTCTGGAGGGTTGGTCTGACTCCTTGTAAATTACCGTGCGTTAGGAAAAATGCTATGAAACAATTTCGACGAGTGGAAAAGCGACGGCCGCATTGGCCTACACTGTTGCCAGTTGGCGAACCGAAGCAAGGCGCGTCGACGTCAGAAAAGAAATTCACGTGTATATTTTCTGCATACGAACATGATCACGACCATCAAGGCCTCCTTTCATAGACAGTGAAAAGAGTCTACAAGACATGGATAGCGGAAAAAAAAGACGCTGGTCAGAAACGAGTCGGGAGTATAAAATTCGGGTTCCTGCGCCTTGGCACGGCGAAACGCAGGACCTCGGCCCCATTGTAGAGAAGACACCAATGCGAGCCCTCCGGAACGCCGAACTTCTCCTCCCCTTGCAAGATATCCTCTTGCGCTATACCGAATGCACTTTCAAAGGACCACAGCGCTGAAGAACCGCTCGGCAGGGTCCCACCAGGGGAGACGATTTTGTAACCTCGGGGAGTATTGATGGGCTTTCGGTTGTCAAGGTCGAAATAGTCTAGGCAGAAGCTCCCATATTTGGCCATGCCGCCGTCCCACAGACGAAGTGCGAGCTTCGGATTCCGGGTATTGGGGATGTTGTATATCTCGAATTGTTCGTTGGTCTTCTCAGGCTTGGCCTGCAAAACGTGGCTGGTGGTGAGTGGCAAGCATGCGGCACGAGTGAGGAAGAGAAGGCACACCCCCATTACACTGGCAGCTATCTGATCTCCGAAACGCCTCGCATATTCGTTCGCGTACTCGTCATGCTTTCGACGATATTCGGCGAGCTGATCTTCACTGAAGCCTCTGGAGAGATAGTGTTCTTCCGCTTCATCCTCTCGGGTCCAGTCAGTTCCAGGCTGATCAGGGTGCTTGTACTTTTGCTCCATAGCGAACATAAGCCTCTCCAAATCATTCCGGGGCCCTGACACTCTGGTGTTTGCTGTTCGTTCAACCGATGGACCAGGACGCAAAGGCTCGGTTGGAGGGGTGTGAATCTACGCATGTATGTGAACAGAATAGATTGAGAAAAGCTTGTGAACGGTACCTGGGGACGATGCGACATTTCAAGACGCTTGAACTGTCGTACCACCGCAGGGTTTGACTCGAACCATCTAAAGTACTCACACTGAACCAAACATATGCAATTAAATTGTTAGCCGACGACCACAGCAGGGCAAGAAAAGTTGTGACAACTTCTGTACGCTGTACGAGTCGAGGAGGTATGCGGCCAGCCAAATCCTTACATGTTTCACTGCTATTGCTTGAGAATGCCACTATTGTACAGGTAGAAGAAAACACGAACTACATACGAGCTATCAGTAGAACACTGAAAACATCAAGGCGGCGAGATACCTCAGAACAAGGGGCTCACGATGGACCTGATCTTGTCCAGCACCACCTCATCTCTACGCCCGCCAAGCACCGCATCTTCCCTCGCCTCGAGCACAAGTCCGGCCAACTCCCACAGCGAATCGGACAGCTCGTTGCGTCCTTCCACGGGTTTCACAAGAGCGCGCTGTGTCTTGGAAAAGCCCTGCACGCTGACTTGCTTCAGATCATCCAACGAAGGAGAGGTCTTGGGGGCCTTGGGAGCGATGAATAACCGATCGATCGGCTGGCTCGTCCTGTCGTGCGCGATGATCCAGGTGTTGCGCCACGCACTTGTATCAGGGAGATCGCGAGTCTGTTGAGCGAGTGCGAGGATGCCATCTGCGTCGGTAGATGAGACGAGCAGGACGCGGCCCACTGCGTCCACGGCGATGACTTTTTGCGCGTCGCTTTCTTTGAAAGAGAACAAGGCAAGGGTGATCCCTTCCGTCTCGACAGGATCATTGCGCAAGACGGCAAGAAGAAGAGAAGACAGAGTAGGCGTGAAATCGTGCGGATTTGGGTGAGGTGTCTCGAGTGCTCGGGCATGCCATGCTGCGAACGGCGAAGACCAGCTTGTGGACGCCATTTTTGTTGAAAAATGTGATGGCGATGTAATACGAGCGTAGAGGAGGAGCGTGAATACGCCTAAAATTGCAGACAGGAGAAGACTTCGGAGCATCTAAACGAGAAAGCGTAGTACAGGTCACGTGAAATTCTAAAATCCCCAAATCAAACCATCTGTGCGACTCTCCAACTGAACTATATTGTGTTTCTCGTCCGGTGCCCATGTCTTTGTTGATTTTCTTCGAAGAATGCTCTCGACGATCTCCCATCCACGAACGCTCATCAGACTCAAGGCTCCGTCTCCAATTCCGTGGCTTCCTTCTGCTTAGGTTAGCCGATTCTGAGGATGGACGGGATGCTGTCTGACCCTGGACGAGACAGCGCAAGGGAGAGAAAGCGAGCAGAGGGCGCGGAGGATACGGGGGTGATGGAGAAGAGGTTGGAGACCCAGGCGGCGCCGTCAGGATAGTTGGACGTGACAGGAAGAACGAGCCGGGGTGATGATGGAGTTGAGGGGAAGAGCGAGCCCGAGGCAAGAACGGACGAACACACCAAAAGCCTGGTTTTCGATAGAATAACCACCGAGTTCGACAGAATCCCAGACGATGGGACCGCTGACATTGCCGTGGACGTCGAGCTCGCGGGTGGTAAGTATGACCGCCGGTCTGTGTGCAGACAGAAGAGGAGCACGAAGAGGATGCTACCCAGAGGCCTGAAGAGCCAGTGTCGACCTTTATGGGATCAGATGCCGCCTTGTGTGAGCTCTAGAACAGTCACAGCACGGTCCTGGGGCAGTCAAGGGAGCGAAACCACTCGTGAAGAAGTAAAGACGAGGGAATGCTATGAGTTATGGTTATTTTAAATATACCTTTGGCCTCGTTTACTCCCACCCAGAAGCCTGAATTTAAGCAGACAGCTACTCCCCGAGTTGCAACGAATGGCGTCTCTGCTCCGTACAGCACGCAACTTTTTACGCGGCCCATCCCCCCACGACTATTTCCTACTACTGGTTTCGATATCATCGATAACTCTCATCAAATTCAAGAGGAGACCGGGAGTGGTACACACCCGACGAATTCTATCCAGTGCGAATTGGCCAAGTCTTCAGTCCAAGTATCAGGTTGTCGGAAAGCTGGGATACGGTGCATATTCCACAGTATGGCTATGTCGGACCTTCTGTGAGGTCTGTCGGTCTTCACTGTTCATTATTTGCGCTTAACTCGACAGAGAACATCGACATGTGGCCCTCAAGATTGGCAATCATGCGGAGCTCGCAGGCGAAGTGGCAGCCCTGAAACATTTGAAATCCATTCGAACAACCCACGACGGCTCGTTACTAGTTCGGAATTTGTTGGACGAGTTCGTCCTCACCCACCATGCCAAGAAGTACCAGGCAGTCGTCCACCCACCACTGGCAATTACCCTACGAGAATTCCGGAAGATGTTTCCTGAAAAATCCTTACCTGTGGACCTCTTGAGATTGGTTCTCAAACATGTTCTTCTCGCTCTCGACTTCCTGCACACAGAGGCTAAGATGGTACATACCGGTGCGTCTCGTTTCCCATCGCTTTGTGCTGACTTGTGAAGTTTTCATAGATATACAGGAGAAGAATATTCTCCTAGGCTTGAACGACAGTTCTTCCGAAGATGACTTGGAAAAGTTTGAAAGGCAAGAGATGGAATCGCCCAGCCCCCGGAAGATTGATGGTGAACGAATTATCTACATGCCCCGACCTCTAGTCCCTCGTATATATGACTATGGCCGCCCCGTACTGTGCGACTTTAGCGAGGCTCGTTTTGGCGATTACAATGGTATGGAAGATATCCAGCCCTATCAATATCGCGCACCCGAGGTCATCCTGGACATACCTTGGACTGAGAAAGTGGATATCTGGAACGTTGGAGTCCTTGTGAGTGGTACCACCGCCGCCTTTATATTGTGATTCATATGGCGGCCTAGATTTGGGATGTATTTGAAAATGGCAATCTGTTCAAATCCACGGGAGGAATCGAGAATGAACAGGACAATATTTACCACCTTGCTCATATGGTTGCGTTGCTCGGTCCTCCTCCAAAAGACTTTCTCGAGAGAAGTCAAACGGATCGGCCTTGGCGGTGGTTTGACAAAGGCGGTACGGACGACTTGTCACAGCATATAAATTGCTTATGACTTGTCTACAGGGAATTGGAAAGGAGCTGCTGAGATTGCGAGCACGAGTTGGGTGAATGTCGAGAGGAAACTCAAAGGGGAAGATAAAACTCAATTTCTGCGGTTCGTCCAGAAGATGCTGACATGGAAGCCTGAAGAGAGAGAAAGCGCCCGGGAACTTTTGAAAGATTCGTGGCTAAACCGTGTCTCGAGCTGAACGTGACGTGGTGGTAGTTCTATAGTTCATGTGATGCACTTGCTTCGATGCACTCTGGTCTTTTCGCACACCTCAAATTCATTGATGCGTGCTGGTGTCATGTCGCTCAATATTTTATCTAAATTGAACCCTGACCTGAGCAGTAATGCAAGCACATTTGTCATTAGACATAATAGTGATGGTGATGAAAATACTTGGGTTGTAACAAGTGCAATGTCACTCGGAATAAATGATGCCCTAAAAGTCCAATAAGTGAGAGAGAGAGAGGGGGGTAAGGGTGGAGGAAGAGATGACGGAAAGGTATATGTCAAGCCATAAATGTACAGCAGAAAAGAAAAACGATCGACCACCGATGATCCGCAACGCGTGGGTAACATATAGCATGAAAAGAAAAAAAAGGACGCGGAAAGCATATACGTCGAGATCATCCAAGTAAATGGGAAAAAAAAAAAGGGAAGGAACAGGTGTCATGTCTCGGCCAAACTTGACCTGAAAGCCGGGTCGATTTTTCCACCACGCGCGGCGGTGCCGATGCCCGCCATGCTCGTCACCTGCCTCAAATTGCCAAACTCGTCGACGGCCGCGTCGTCGTCGTCTTCTTCCCCATCTTCCCCACCCTCGTCCTCGCGACCATGATCCTGATCACGATCACGGTACGACTCGCTCAGATCAGCGGGACGTTCGAGCGGCGGGAGGAGAGGCATCGCGACGCTGTTGGTGCGCTGATGTCCTGCCACGAAGGACGCGGCGGACGAAGCATCGCTGAGCGTGCGATGGTGGGTGGAATCGAGCTCTGTCGGGCTCAAATTGGACGACCGAGTCCTGGTCCGCGTCGCCTCGACGAGCGTATCGTCTCCCCAGTCGACAACGGCCGGCTTTGCGGGATCGTCCCACGTCTCGTCGTGCTTGGCTGCACCCGACTTGGGCTGAGCACACCAAACTCGTCGTCAACGACACGCGTCTTGACGCTGCTCATCGTCGTTTCCGACGCCTCCTCCTTCATGTACGCTTTGTAGTTTGCATATCGTGCATTGTCGTCATCTTCATCGTGACTACCCCTGGAAGTGCGCCGCGCAAGAACGTACGCGCCAAGATCGCGCTTGTTGTCGGCGAGCGCGCCAGCAGTGGCACCTGCTACAACGGCACCTGCCGCACGGCGATACCTGCGTCTGTAGCAAAACCAGCGGATGGCAAAGAGCGTAAAGCACAGAGCAAAGAACCCAAGCAGGCCGATCAAGACGATGATGCCGACCGAGAGCTTTCTGCCATCGTCGCCAGCGGGGGGGTTGGAGTTTGACGTCCCGCCGCTCTGGCTGCCCCCGAGGGGCTGATTGAGAACGCGCACGCGGCGAAACTCATCGAGCGCGACAGTGGGATCCGTGAGGCCCAACAAGCCAAGCCTGGGCTTGACAGGTGCGCTTTCGCCAGTGTGGGTGGGAACGTACCGTCGGCGTCGGGGACGGCGTAGGCCATGACGGTGTAGACGTTGCGCATAAAGGGCACGCCGAGGATCATGTCGCCAACCTGGGTTGTTGGGGAGGCGAGCACGCCGTCAGCAGCCTGAATGAGCCCGATGCAGTAGTCGGCCTTGTTATCTTTTGGGGGCTCGGCGGTGAGGTCGAGCGGATGCAGGGGTATTTCGGATCGGTCGTCGAGCGTGATGGTCATGTTGAGCGGGGTCGTGCATGGGACGTAATCTGGGAGAAAGGGCGTCAGTCGCACACGCTCATAAACGAAAAAAGTTGGGCCTACATTGGCCGTCGGAGGCGGGACTGACGCCGATAGCACCGTAGATGCCGTTGGCGACTTTGGAGGTGGTGAGGATGAGGGGTACGCCCGAGTCGAGGACGGCGCTTGGAAAGACGGCGCCTGTGTTGGAGCGGCCAACCTGGACGGGACGGTTCTCACCGTTTGCGTAGACGGTGATGGCGCGAACGCCGAGCTTCCAGAAGAGCGTGCCTGAGCGCTCACTGACGAGCGTCGAGTACTGGATCTTGGACGGGTCGTGCACGAGTGCGGACGGGTGGCGACCGATTCCGAGGATGGACTGGACGCTGTCTGATCCGGGACGAGACAGTGCAAGGGAGAGAAAGCGAGCAGAGGGCGCGGAGGATACGGGGGTGATGGAGAAGAGGTTGGAGGCCCAGGCGGCGCCGTCGGGATTGTTGGACGTGACAGGAGGAATGAGCTGGGCGATGATGGAGTTGAGGGGAAGAGCAAGCCCGAGGATGCCGTTGAATGAAGACGCGAGCGGTTCGTTGGTGACCGAGTCTGCTGCAGCTGCGAGAGAGTGAGCAGGTGAAGGATCGAAGCGCGAACGAACGAACGCACCAAAAGCCTGGTTTTCGATCGAATAGCCACCGAGTTCGACAGAGTCCCAGAGGATGGGACCGCTGACGTTGCCCTGAAGGTAGTTTATGCTGAAGGACTGACCTGTGGACGTCGAGCTCGCGGGGTTGTAATTGTGACCGCCGGTCTGCGAGCAGGCAGAAGAGGAGCACGAAGAGGACGCTACCCAGAGATCTGAAGAGCCAGTGTCGACCTGGAGAGAGAGTTTTTGTGCGCTGGCGCCGAAGCGCATCTCGATGGTGTAGGCGATGTCATAGACGCCGGTGCCGACGACCTGAAGGGGTAGCACGATACCATCCTGTGCGCCGTCGCCCTCGTCGCGGGGAACGGCGCGGGCCTTGCCCTTATAGTCGATCGTGCGGGGCATGGCGGAGCCGAAAGGAAAGAAAGGAAAAAGGTTATGGAGGCGGTGAAGGAGGAAAGAGTTGCCAAGTATGTCATGTGCCTGAACGAGTCCGTTCTTGGCGGAGTCATGTCACGACCAACTCATTGCAAGTTTTATTCCTTTCGTTCAAATTCAGAATTAATCGATTCTTTTAGTTTTAGCCATTCCACTTGTGAGTGGTCGATGAAATGAATCATCTATGTCTTTTTTTTTTTTTGATTTTTTTTTTTTCAAGAACACGAATGCGTCGCTACGGTCTCGTATAGCCGCGTTTCAAGACCATCTCCTCGCTAACCAAGCCCAAATCAGGGGCATTGACCCGTCTATCGTGATCGACCCACGCCGTTTTCACCTCACGCTGGGCGTGATGGCTCTCGACGACGACGGTCCCAGGACGGTCGACGCAGCTCTCGCCCTCCTTCGCTCGCTGCGAGCCGACATTCGAGACGTCCTTGCGACGAGCAGCCTTTCCGTCACGCTCAACAGGCTCGACGTTCTCAACCCCAGAACCATGAAATCTGAACCACCAGACGAGGCGGAACACGTCTGGGGCAGGGTGCTTTACATCGCTCCGGAAGAGACGCGGGAGCTCGTGCGCATTTCCAGTGAGGTCAAAACCGCTCATTCGATTGACAAAAGCTTATCAAGCCTAGATCTGGTGCACACGACGTTCAAACGCGCTGGTTACCTGACAGACATGCGCCCGCTCAAGTTGCACTGCACGGTGCTCAACGTGAGCAAGCGCCGTCCGGCACGTACGCGTGGCAAACCCTTTTCGTACACGGACATCCTGAACACGCCATCTGCGCTGGCACTGCTGAACGCAGGCGACGACACAGCCTCGTCGGTGTCGATCGATTTAGGCTGTGCGGTGTCGGTGGATGAGATCGGCCTCTGGGTCATGGGCAGCTACGGACAGGATGGTGAATACGTCAGTTGTGGCGGTGTATCGTTGGCTGTGTAATCTTTCCACGCACGGACCTTGTACATTTTTCTTTTAAATTATTTTATAAAAGATTTACAATTGTCCTTGTTCGAAAAAAAGAATTGAACCGGCGCTTTAAAGGTTCAGTCGTACGGTTTTGGACTCGAACTGCAACAAGACCACCCAGCAAAGCAACCCAAATGTCCGAAATCAGAAGAAAGCTCGTCATCGTCGGCGACGGTGCTTGTGGAAAGGCTCGTCTTTTCTTTTTCCTCGCATTTCTTGTATTCATCCTACTCCCAGACTTGTCTCTTGATCGTCTTTTCAAAGGGCACCTTTCCCGAGGTCCGCCTCTTACTCACCATTCCTCCGCACTCGTCCAACTCATTCCCTCCCCTTTATCAGGTTTACGTCCCCACCGTCTTTGAAAACTACGTTGCGGACGTAGAAGTCGACGGAAAGCACGTAGAGCTCGCTCTATGGGATACCGCTGGTCAGGAAGACTACGATCGCCTTCGCCCCCTCAGTTACCCCGACTCGCACGTCATCCTCATCTGCTTCGCCGTTGACTCGCCCGATTCACTTGATAACGTCCAGGAAAAGGTGCGCCCATCCTCTCCATCTATCCGTCCCCCTCCCCGCCTCTCACACCCTCCCTCAGTGGATCTCTGAAGTCATGCACTTTTGCGCCGGACTTCCCATCATCCTCGTCGGTTGCAAGAAAGATCTCAGGCGTGATCCCCGCGTCATCGAGGAGCTCAGGAAAACCTCACAGCGCCCCGTCACCCCGGAGGAGGGCATGGCCGTCGCACAAAAGATCGGCGCAAAACACTATCTAGAGTGCTCCGCAAAGACCGGAGAGGGCGTTCGCGAGGTCTTCCAGTACGCCACCCGTGCTGCCCTCCTCTCACGCAGTCACGGAAAGAGGAAGCATCGCTCCTGCATCGTTTTGTAATACCACCCCATACTTACAGGCCCCCTCCGTCCGCCCTACACATTTTATATACCTATCACGTTTACCCTTCGAGCACACTTCCCGTCCTCTACCCAAGCCCCTTCACGAGTCTCGCGGCCGTACTGTCTCTCTCCTTTTTCTTGTGTCTGCCCTTCTCTTTCATGTCCTCGCAATTACTTTCTTTCATCTCTTTTGTTCGATGGAAAGTTCACCAGCCCGCACGAACACGACCCGATTTCTCATAATGTCATTATAACAAACGCCGTAAGCTAGAGCTACTTGCATGGCGGGTGTGCCACTTTGCTCGACGCCGTCTTGAACAGCTTCACCTCCGCGTTCCTACGCCGCGTCAGACCCGCCAGCACCTTGGCTCCCGCGTGATTGAACTTGGGCATCTCTTGCCCCGCCACCGTGTTCGGGTTCTCCCCCCCGTTCAGCCTCTTGAGCATCGTCGAAGACTTGAACGCGCCGCATCCGAGATTGAACGTGAACGACGCCAGCGCGCCAAACTGGTTGTCGTTCAGAACCACCTTGTCGCTCACCGCGTCCGCGACGCATTTCGTGAACGACTTGAGGTCCGTCTGCAGCAGAGACGCCGCGTTGGCCTCGCTCAGCGGAAACTTGAACGGCACCTCCGCGCAGTTCTTTTGCTTGCACAGATGCCCGAACCCGACCGTCGGCAGGCCTATCGGGTCCGGAGCGGGGCTCTTGACGAACCCTTCGAACGACTTTATCAGGTTCACCGTCGCCGCGTTCACGTTCGGGTTGGCGGAGCTGCTGCATTTCGCCGTGGACTTGGCTGGCGGTGCCGCTGCCTTGCTGGATTTCGCCGGTGGCGTGCTGGCTTTGGTCGTTTTTGCGGGAGCGGTGGGCGCTTTCGTGGATGGTGTAGCCGGTGGCGCCTCGGCGGGCGTCGGCGCGGCGCGTGAATCAACCTCGCGAGCAAAAAAGTCGCCGTCCTGTCCGGCAGGAACGCGACGCAAGCAGAGTCCTGGCCTTTACGTATAAGATTTAGCATAGGGTTAGGGATGAAACGACGTACCCGACTCGTTGCATGGCTCCGCGATCGGAGCGGCCAGCGCGAGCGTGGCGGTCAGAAAGGCAATGGAGAGGAGCTTCATGACAAGTGAAATGAAATGGAAGGTCTCGTCAAGAGATCGATGGAATATTAAAAAAAAAAAGAAAGAGTGCGAGGCGGAGCGGGTCTGGTGAGCGATGCATGTTCCAAGCTTCGTTTTATACACGAGCCGTGACAGACGCTCTTGTGGCTCATCGTGGCCTCGAGATGGTTATTCTCGTTGTCCTCGACGCCGCACATGCCTTCGATTCGTACCAGCAGATGTCGTCTTCTCGGAACTTGTGAGCGGATCATTCACATCGCTGTCACCCCCCCTCTGCCGTATCTTCGATACCATCGTGAGTGAGGATCCTTGTCAGAGCCTACCCGTGAATTGTCTGCAGACGGCTGCACGAGCAAATGTGCCTGGGGAGGCAGATTGACGCACGCCTGCAACTTACTTGGGACGCCGGTTTCGACTCTTTGCATGCTGCCTTGGCGATGCGACGCTCGATAGCTATCATGCCAGTTGGAGATTTTATCAGCCTTTCGATGCTTACTCTTGTCGGTGGCGCATCTGGACTCGACGTCTTGGGCAGAGAGAAAATATGCGTTTCATGCACCAATTTCAGGCTTCATGAACAAGATTGAATGAACCGTCAGCACTTCAATCGCTACTTTCTAGGTTTTCTGCGGGTCATGGAATTCCGATGTTCATGGTATTTCTCAGATGGGGAGTCGGTCCTGTAAAGTGCCAATGGTAGAAAGAAAATCCACCAAGCGGTGCTCTTGGTGGCGGGTCATCTAGACAGCAGACAGGAGAAGCAGTGTTTAGTTTGTAGCAAGCGTGGATGAACACTTGATTGACGTGCACAGCGCATGGATTTGTCGTGAAATCTGCAAGAGATTATGTCAGCATCTCACGATCAAACTCTTCATTACAAGGTTAACGGCATTCTACGTCTGAATGCGATTCAACACGAGAAATGCATGAAACAAGGGTGAATTCCTAGAATTATAGCGCCAGACGCTTCGTTCTTTTCACGTCGTGTGTGCAATGCCCTGCGATGCTCCACAGCAGTGCTCGACGGGATAAATGTCCACTGCCTTTTCTAGTGTCTTCCATTCGACTCTTCTAAATTTCTTTGCCTTGCAGATGGTACGTTGGCATCCATCTCGCGCTGTTGCAAGGTAGCACGGAGTGCAACTGTGTCTAGCGATGTTTGCAAAATATCCGACACGAAGCTTTCCAAACTCTAGGTCGGTCAAACCATGCACTTTATTTCTCGACCGATCGGGTGCAAGACGAGATCCGATGTGAGTATTAGAAGAATTCTAATTTCTGAATGCTATCATCAACACACCTCTTCATATCACCACTCCAATACCGTCACAACTGCTGCGGCACATAATTTCACACCTCGAACTGTCCTCGTGTGGTGCGCTTTTCTTTTGCTCTGTCACGGCATCTAAAGCATAAATATCCTCACCGCGCTCTCGCTCCAGCTTCTTCCATAACCTTACCGGACTAAACACCTCTCATAACATGGGTAGTGCGTCGCGCTTTTTCTTGCCACTATGGTGGCCGAACGCTAAACGCCTGCTTCAGACGCAGAGTCGGCTCCGCCTCCATCTCAACCTCCTAGCGTCAACGACGCCACAATAAACTATATCAAAGACATTGAGAAATTCGTGGCAGAGCCCAAGCCGGACCCCGTCGGATATCCAACAGTCGGCTACGGTCACAAATGCCAGCAGCCCAAGTGCGCCGAGGTTCCGTATTCCTTCCCGCTCACAAGAGAGACCGCAGAAGCGCTCCTTCATGACGATCTTCGTCGGTATGCTTCCTGCGTATCAGACTCGGTCTCTCCGTCAGTCTCCCTCAACGACAATCAACGAGGAGCTTTGACTTCGTTCACATACAATGTTGGATGTGGGGCATTGAAATCGTCCACCATGCTCAGGCGCATCAACGCGGGCGAGGATCCCAACACCGTCGCCGCTGAAGAGATGCCGAGGTTCCATTGGGCAGGCGGCAAGGTCTCGAACGGACTTACTCGTCGCCGCGCCGAGGAGGTCGAACTGTTCCAAAGCCCGTGCGATGACTGAGCATGTAAGATCAAGTTTTTCTATTCTCGACCGTGAATCGTGAAGTGACTTAGTTTCATTGATTCTGGAAGTTTTACTTCCCTCTTTTCAGGTCTTCCGATGGTGCTTTCGTTGGTCTGAGAACTCTACAACCTGTATCGGCGTCGATTGTTTCTTCTAATGTCATTTCTTAACTCAATCTATCTCTGAGCATTTCTTCGTGAACTATTATATCACAAATCTCGTCGGATCCGTCAACTTGCGTCTCGTCATACCTGCCCATCCGAATAGTGACTAAAAGCCCAGGCTCATAACTAGGAGCACTTACCCAGTACGTATTAGGTCCGTTATCGTATGCTTGAGCGTCCGCATTGACCTCGCGGCTCACCTAGCACGTAGTTTGAGCCCGATATATCATAACGAGATGTTCAAAATGCCCACCTCTTCACGGACCCAATAAACGCCACCACTGCCATTGGCATAGGCGACATCATGGTTAACCTCGCCCCGGCTCTAAGGCACGACCACTAAACAGTTATTCATGTCAATGAATGCCAGTGAACTCTTACATCTACCGCAATTGGCACCGCTTTCGCAAAGATGACAAGTGCGCTGGCTACGAAAGCGATAAAGAGCTTCATGGAAAGACTGTAGGTGATAGGCAATGAGAGAATGATATTTCTACGTGCTCGACCTGCACTTGCAAAGTCATGCATTTGGTATCAATCTAAGTAGTTGGTGGCTGCCTCATGACTTGCAATCTAACTATAGGGAGCTAACACCCGGCAAAATAGGCTGATTAGAATGCACGAATCGCAACTCCTTCGACACTGTCATTCGTCTATCAGAATCATCGCCCCTAGCCATTACAGCGCTCGCTATCATACAATCAACTGACCCCGGGATGTTGCTCTCCCTGCCGAGATAGCGTCGAGCTTTGAGTAACTTCTCATTTATGAGATGCAAAGCCTTGCATGGCGCAGATGTTCGCTGTGTTCCAATTCCGCCGGTGTTCGGCGTATATGTGTCGCTCTCTCGCTAATTAATGACATATGACAGACGGGGCGTTTTAAAGCCTATTCCGACGTCGTCGTGGGGCTCAACACATGGTTCACTGACCCCACCCTTACCCGCAACATCCAGACCTGTCGAGACGTACTCCGCGAGGGTGTCATCTGAGCGCACCTACGGCGAAGCGGCTGAAGATGCCTTATGACTGACAATTTACTACAGGGTCAGAAGGACAGCCCTTTTGCCTTTTCCGCCGCCGTTTGAAAAGCGCAACTTTGACTCAAGGGATCCTTACTTCTTCTATTGTCCTGGCGTTTACATGGGCATCGAATCCTCCGAACGCTTGCCACTCGTTGTAGACTCGCCCCTCATAGAGGAGCAGCCATTGCCGACCGTCAATGGCTATCGCCAGAGGAGGCCTTGGCGCGTTGTAACGAGGCGAGAGACGCTACTGATTTTGGTCATTGTTCTGCAAGCGCTTGTATTGGGGATTGTTCTGTTCCACAAGCATCAAGAGCCTGGCTCAACCTGTCATTGCCCACAAAACGACTACCCTCTCCTTTACTGTACGAGCTCTCCATCTTTCGTGACTTCCTCATGTCCAATTCCTCCTGGTAGCGCCGGCACAATCGATACTAGAGTACGAGGTGAAGTCTTTCACTGCGGGAAGAGAGCACAAGACGATGTATCAAGGTCTCTCTGAGGAAACAGATCGTGCCTGGGGAGAGCTTTACAATCGTCAGTGTTAATTTGCTTGATGAGCTTCCGCCAAGGCCTTGACGTGCGTTATTCAAGACACAATCATGAAAATCCCTAGAAACGAAGCGGCCCTTCTGCCCAACAAGACGTATCCCATCAAAGACGAACCGGGTTATTATCTTGCCGGCCTCGATGTTTTTCACCAACTGCACTGCCTGGCACGTCTTTGATTCTACTTCATGGAATTTCTGAGCCGCCCCTTGACTGGATCACTTGCATGAATATTCTGCAGAACAACGTCCGGCGGGCTCTTCATCGTGATCATTACGCGAACGACACAGATCTGGACGAAGAACACGTATCGCATTGTGTTGACACCATCCGACAATCCTTGATGTAAGCACTCCGGTTATGATTGTTCAGGAGAACAAACTGAGGAGAGCGTCATATAAATCAGGTGCAACGCTGATATTTCTATCAACGTGTGGCAGTGGAGCAACGAGCTTTCTGCCGTCGTTGGGTACAGCACCCAGGCACACACCTGCCGGAACTTTGAAAAGCTGAAGGATTGGGCCCGATCAAGACGCGTGCACAAGTGGATAGATACGCGGTTGTTTGTGGAAGATGACTTGGCGGATCCGCCGATTATCAGTTAAATGTACGACTTACTGCCAACTATATTCTGTACGGGACAATTTGAGGGCCCAGCAGCACCAAAGGACGCCTGGATGCCAAGAAATAATATTAGAAATGAATGTGGTGATGGTGATCGGAAAGCGATAGCCATCTCAACATTTGCTCATGTGTCACCGATTGGTGGCGAAAAAAATCAAATAAAAAGGCATTTCCACATGAATCAAGGTGTGGCACCTTGGCTCTCCCTCTCATCTATCGGTGCCATGAAATATGCATTTCCGGTCTCGTCGCTACTTCTTTCATTGATAGGTAGGCGCTCTACTGTAACGGCGTTTGCACAACATGAATTTTGCCGCCAGGATGCGTCGGAGCCGATACGACCGTCACACTTCTTGCGATAGTCCCAACTGAACAACTGGGTGTCCCAGCACCATCCGAGACGTTCAAGGCGATAGGCGTTGGATCTGACGGCGCGACGACATATGACAATATCGAGGTTGTGAGCGAATACCTTGTCAAGCAGCTGAACCCGCCCTCGATCTTTTCGGGCGCGAGCTTGTCTTTGAGCCTGACGACGATCCCGCCTTCGACCGTAACCGAGCCGCCCATCACTCTGCATGGTGAGTGTCAGCACCGCGTCCCAGGCCGTTAATGAGATATGTACGCGTCGTATACAGGAACCCTCGTGGCCGACGCGTCGCATTACGTTTACTCCCTGATTCCAGATCCCACCGCGTCGCTCGGTCCGCCCGCACAGGTGATCAGCTGTGACTTGAACGGATCTGGGGGAGGGTCGTGCGTCAGACGTGTCTGGTCAACGGATTTTGAAGATGGCATTCTGAAAACGAGTACTTCGACATACAGCGGGGTGCGGACACCTGTGTATACGCTGGTGGCACAAGACGCCAAAGGTAATGGTCTGGTCAGAAACGAAGCTCACGGTCCAGTGTTGGCAAGCCTCGTAATTGTCGCAACCGGTCTCATGCTTGGGGGGATTTTTGGCAGCTTCTGATGTGGCAAAACAAAAACCAGACGGAAATGATTTGAATACTGCTTATCTTCAACCTTATTACAACCTAGGCATTCGTCCAGCGGCGAGAGACGTGGAATCCGATTCTGCATTCGAGATGTTCTACCCCATTCACTGTCAACGGCGCAATGCGCAACCTATGCCAAAGAGCTTCAACGAGGTTAACTGAACAAAAGCGTCACCTTTAGCGTTACTATTGGTTTCAAAAATCAGAATATATCGGCGATTTCTCGAGATATGGAGGCTCGCCATCCCTCTAACGCTTCTCATACTTGCGACGTAGGTAAAAGCATACAGCAACCAGCAAGTGCCCGTTTAATAGCATTGTAGACGCCATATGTGATCTTGTAACGATGAGCTGTACACTAGTTGGCTTCGGGTTCTTCACTACACTGCTTCTTGTTGTGGATGAAAACAATCGATATTGAAGGATATGTTTGCCGTTGTTTGCATCAAGTTTAATGAAACGGTCTTTTATCTCGAAAATCGGTTCATTTCTACACCCGCAATGGACTGCACATACGGCATTCAGTACACCCCAGCCAACGTGAAGGCCTCCCTTAGGCCCGCCCTTTCTATTTCTTCCCTAGCCGAGGACGTTGACTATGTCCATGTCTACTGGGCAGACCTTACTAACACTAGACGTTGCCGAATCCTGCCTGTTGACTATTTTCTGCACCTTGTCAAAGCATCCAACCGTCCGGGAGTTAATATCGCGAAGTGCGGCGTAGCTCTCGTTTATCTCCATGTTCCAGATGGCTTCTCCAGTGTCGGTGAATATCTCTACCGTATCGATCTAAGCACCCTCAGGATCCTACCCTCTGTCGGTTTCGGTAGAGTCGCTGCTGTCATGGGCGTCTTTGAGGAGAAAGACGGAAAGAACAGTGTTCAAGTCGCTTTGTGTCCCAGAACTACTCTCCGGCGAATTGTCGAGTAACGATCCCTTCATTTCTTCACTCTGCCTATGGTCCTGAACTGTCGATTTAGATTAGCTGAAACGAAACATCGTAGTCAATTTCTCGTGGGTTTCGAGTCCGAATTTATCCTTCTCAAAGCAGGTTCAAAGCCAAGTTCTGTTGATGGCGGCGCATTCGAGCCATCAAATATTCATCCTTGGAGCGGCACTTCTGGATTCCTCGCTGGCTCCCTGGAAGCCGCGATCCTGCACGAGATCAGCCAATCCATAAGAGGAAGCGGCATTCCACTCCAGATGGTCCACCCCGAGGCTGCGCCGGGCCAATATGAAGTTGTCACGGGTCCAATGCCGCCGCTTCAGGCCGCCGATGCCCTCGTCTTCACGCGAGAGATCATCGCGAATGTCGCGAATCGACATGGCCTTCGCGCAACATTTGCGCCCCGTCCTTTCATGTACTCCGCCGGCTCCTCTTCGCATGCCCATATTTCCATTCATCCTTCTGACATGACAGCACCGCCCAAGCCAATAAATGACCTTTCTAACCTCGAATCGTTCTTCCTGGCTGGTCTCTTGGACCATCTTCCTGCTGTAACCGCTTTCACATTACCGTCTCCTGCCTCCTACAAGCGCGTTGCGGATGGCGTATGGAGTGGAGGCACTTATGTCTCTTATGGCACAGAAAACCGCGAGGCGCCCATCCGTCTGACGAATGCCTTTTCTCCTTCGTCACGCAACTTTGAGCTGCGATTCATCGATGGCACAGCCAACCCTCACTTGGCACTCGCCGCCATCATCACTGCAGGCATTCTGGGTATCTCTGAGAAGAAACCGCTCCAAATGGCTGACTGTTTGAGTAAGGCCGCAGCTGAGATGTCCGACGAAGAACGCCAAATTGGTGGCATAACGAAGCGGCTGCCTTTAGATACGCACCAAGCGAGAAAATATCTTGTTGAAGATGAAGACCTCATACGCCTTCTTGGAAGGGGCCTTGTTGACCCTTTCCTGGCCGTGAGCAAAAAGCTGGAAGAGGTACTTGGAGACACCAATGGCGAGACGGAATTGCAGAGGGTCCAGAGGATCGTCGAATTTTATTAAGTTCCTACTTTTCAAGGGGTAGCATAGCCACAGATATGGATGAACCGGCCAGTTTCACGATCTTTATCATTCCCTTTCTATTTAATGACTGTCAATACTATCGTTGCTCATGTCGGGTAAACTAATACAGTTCTAAGGCAGTGCTATCCTTGCACCTTTACTTCCTCGATGGAATCAGGCGAATTTCTGCATCCGCCAACATATATGGTTCGTGGCAAAATTCTGCACTGACAATCTACGGATGTCGAAGTAGCATTTCAGAATATTGGTGGGGAGGTTGAATATCATGAACTGGATCAGTTTCGACAGAGCAGCTAACTAAGCAATGGAAAGCATATACGAATTCATTCTAAACTTAGTGAAATGAATAGCACATGCGCTGTATTATGCCCTGTACACGGTCAACGAAATGTCTTGTTTTGATTCTTTTCAATGCAGTGCAATAAAAAGGTTCAAATTTGTGTACGACGCCAGCAGGATTCGAACCTGCGCCCTCAAAGAGGAACAGATTTCTAATCTGTCGCCGTAACCACTTGGCTATAGCGCCTTGAAATGTATTACTGCAGTCGGATTCCCAATTTGGACTTCACCATGAACAAGGAATCAGCGCAAATGACCGAATACATTTATTCTCCTATTCACACCTATTCACAGGATGTTTGTCACGGAAATGGCACCCAACATTGCACCCATCACAATCAATGTAGCAGGCAAGTTATCATATGGCGTCCGGGCACTACTGACGGAACCGAAACTTGTGCTTCCGAGCCTCGAACGTTCTTTGCCTGAATGTCCGTTGGAGGTTGCCAGCACAGATGGATCGATAGTCGCGGTGTTTATGAGCTTGGTATATGCCGATGTGGTGAATACGGTCGGCGTGGCTTCCTGAGTGGCGGGACTGTCCGTCAAAAAGACTAGTGCGAAGGAAGGAGCTTTGACCGGAACCCTGCAAATGTTTGCCGCTTGGTCACAATCGATAGTCGTGACATTCAAGGTTCCTTTCGGTCTACCGTCTACCTCGAACTTGTTGCCGAACGTCTGAACAAATGCAGAGTCAGTTCAGTCCGATCACCGTTGATCTTGGTCATGCGCAACGCACCTGTCCCCCCATGTTAGGTTAGTTTTCACAGCAACCGATTCCGCTTCAAAATATCTGCAAAAAGAGTGGTCAGAAAAGGCGAAGTGAACACGCAAGTGCAGCCACGAACTTGACTTTGACCTGAGCAGGGACGCTGCCTCCTTGTATAGAAATAGTCGCCATGAAATCGCTCCCGCTCGTAGGATCGTCGTTGAAGTTCAGCAAAGCGATCCTTGAGAGTACGCTGTTATCATAGATCGCGTACGAGGGCGTGTAGATGTTTGTCGTGGTATCGACGATTTGCGAGAGATTTGACGTTCCAAATACCTCTGCCACAACAAGGACAGAGTAATAGACCGCTCCAACGGTCCACTGGTTGAACGTTGACTGATTTGTGGGTGGCGCTGACAGGTTGTTCAATCAAAGGCAAAAATATCATTGAAAGTAGAGTCATACCTGTGAATGGCTGTGAAAAGCGCCTGTCAGTCCCTGCGCGGATCGTGACGAAAGAGTGCTTACGTTGTAATAGACGTTCTGTCCTCCGACGTGGAGGAGGGCACCAGAAAAGTTGGCGGCTGCCATGGTAAGACCGTAGTCAATAGCCCACAACGCAGCGCCAAAGCTATCGGACACTCCTGGAAGACCTCCGCAAGTGGCGGTGTTGGTTTCGAACATGATGAATGGCTTCCCAGCCGCTAACGCTAATGCG
The DNA here is from genome assembly GCA_011319805.1 of Macrocybe gigantea. Classification (NCBI taxonomy): domain Eukaryota; kingdom Fungi; phylum Basidiomycota; class Agaricomycetes; order Agaricales; family Callistosporiaceae; genus Macrocybe; species Macrocybe gigantea. The sequence goes on from SJRY01000206.1 coordinate 37,597, forward strand.
CTCGAATTACGGTACGGTCGAACCATGTTCAACCCTGAATTGTGATTCAAGAAAGATCCGAACGTTTCTTGAGGGTCAACAGGACTGCCAACCCCAAATCGTGCAAAACAATTATTGGTTGGATAGCTGCCGGCAAAACGAACGTCCATGAGGATTAGAAACCATGAGAATAAGAGGTGACGTGCTGTTCAACAGTAAGAGCGCATAGGCTATCCGCATAGGCTTGGATATATCCAGTATCCCAAACTTGTTCCGGCATCCATGGTCCCGAAGCCAGGCTGGGCCCGATAAGCATATTTTTGGTAGGGATTCTTGGGTTTTCGCCAATATTTTTGATCAAGCTACCGAATTCGTTGAAGTAATCGAAAGGGGAATAGCCGTCGGGTCGATGTCCATGTCTAGAAGGCAAAAATGCATGAGTCGTGCGACAGTGTGGCGAGAGGGCCGTTCATCTTACGGCTGGTAGTAATCCGGCTCGTTTCCGGCTTGAAGGCCGATCAGCTTATCTCCAAGAATAGCTTGTCCATATTCTGCGACCTGTAATCTCCAATTGGTGTCGTTAAAAGGAATACCTGAGCGCAACCGAGAATGAAGGTTACGCGAATAAATGCACCCAGACCCATAACATACCTAGATACCATCGAACATTAACGAGAGAAGATATATTGGACGCGAGGTAGAACAAGTCCATGGTGTACATGACAGATGGGGTTTGCGTCTTACGGGTGGAGGTGAGTAGATCCATACCATGCACTGAACAGCAAGAGATCTTACTGGGTTTTTTGAATCGACCTTCTCCTTTCCCAAAGCATGTCCATTATCTAGCTTGTCGACATATACCGCAAAATCCTGTGTGTTTCCTCCAAGACGAATATGTATACCCCCCGCCCGTTGTTGGATATTTGACATGAGATTAAGGAATGGGACTTGAACGAATGTCCTTGCGCCCAATGAAGTCAGTCCCTTGAGACACGGCTCAAAAAGAAGTCCGATACAGACGAGTTTTTACCAACTACGCAATCTCTCGTGAGGTTCTGCCATGGAAAGAAGCTTTTCACTTACGCAGTTGAGTTATGACCGACATTTCAATTGAGAATCCGTAGAACGATCCATGCTGCATTATTGACAGTCCAGGGACGCTGGTATTGGTAGCTTGCAAGTTGAGCGTGAACTCCGTCGGTGACCGCTCAGCTGGAAGCGGTGGCGCTTTCAACAGGGTTTCGTCGTACGCTGGCAACTGCGTTTGCGCCGGAGCAGCCGCCGTGGTACTCGCACCAAGACCACTAGTCTGACCGAATGGAATCTGGCCATATACCGTGACTGCACCTGCAGCACGAAGGAAACAAAAGCCGCATATCAAAGCGAACAGCATGAAAGACAGAAATTGCGCGTAAGATGTTCAATCCTGTTGCCGCACTGCATTTCTTATATATGCCAAGAATGTCTGGGCGTGAGGCCCGGAATACGAAAAAAAAAAAACCGCGTTTAGGCTTGGTGATGGCTTGACCTGGGCGCCATTGCCATTGATTCAGAGGTTCTGCCATAATGTGCAACAAGAGGACTTCCCCGGCACTCGGTGCGTCGCAGGAAATTCGAGCTCTGAAACGATTCAGAATGAAATCATCCATTGAGATTCTTCCTGTAGTCCATCTTTTTGTGAAGTAGGCTATCTGCAGAGAGATATAACGGGCGTCAATCAATAGAGATGGAAGGAGTTCAGGTGAGGGACTTGTTATAATTAACTGTGGATCGATGTTGGCCGCCGAGTGATGCAGATGTTTAACAGGCGTGGGAAAGCCGGCGACAACTCGATCTTTCCCGAGCCTAAGTCGACGAAAATGCGTTCGACATGTGATGTTCTGCCTCGTTTTTTTTCCCCTACATTCTTATGCCCAGGTCTCTGTGCAAGATTCGGATCTATGCAAGCATCATTAGCATTTCACTTTCAACAGCCCCTGTCGCTCCTGTAGCGGGTCGTGAACGACTTGCCTTCCGGTTCTTGGCAACAAAAGAAGCTTGAGGTGTGTGTCTACATGCACTCTTCGCTCCAGTATCCGAGACGCTCTCGATTAATCCGCCCGCTCTCCCGTCGCAGCACCCAACAGCCTCTATTCCTTTTTAACCTCTTCTCTTCGCCAGCGAGTTCAAGGAGGTGGAATTACCAGAAACATGCTTGGGCAGCGGATCACGGCCTACCCTTGTTAGGTCTTGAACGAGATGAACTTGTGTGTCGCCAGAATGTCCTTTGGCGTCGATCCTACACCTGGTGTTTTGAAATGGCAAGGTATTGATCCATTGAATGTCCAAATCAAAAAAGCAAAAACCGTGACCGACCACCGCGACGCGTTCTTGTCGTCATACGTCACGTGACCTGATGTCGTGCAATCGCGCCATCTCAACACCATTGCACTTGAAGGTGAAAAAGCAAAGAACATGTTAGCAATAATGGTTAGCGGAATCCAGGTCGCCTTCCACCGTCGACGTCTTAGCGACCACCGTCTACGAAATGATCAACTTCCACTCCTGCCCTTTCGAAATTCATTCTTACATATTCCAATTAGCGTGTGGGGATGGCGATTCAGCCGTCCACACGTTGCTTCCAGTATCGAAATACTTCTACGATGTATCCAGGCCGTTCCTCTATCGATGCTTGTCCATTTCTGGCCCGGAACAAATCACCAGGTTTGCCTCCAAACTCGACAACGAGCCTCCACATCTGCGACAGATACATCACCTCTTCATATCCGACAGGCCGTCCGACCATGGCCCGGAGAGCCTCCCACTCTGTTTAGATTCCAACGCTATCATGCGTATCCTGTCACTGGCTGCGCCATCATTGGAGAGCTTGACATTCGTCACCAGCTCTCCGACTTCTAGCACCTCCGTCATCGCGCGGCTCTTTCGTTTATCGTTTCCTAGACTTCAAGAGCTAACCATTTCGGGATTTTACCCGTTTCCTACTTCCTGCAAGATGCCACGGCTGAAGCGTCTTCATCTTCATGGAAATCGCAATCCTTATGGCCTCCTTCAGGTCGGCCGTTTGGAGGTCGCCTTTCCCCAGCTCACGCATCTACGGATATCTGGCCTGAGCATGGCCCTGACATTCGCCCTTGAATTACAGGAAGCTTTGGATGCTTCGAACGCAGTTCCGCCTTCCACAAAACTCCCTTCTTCCATCAGTCGCATCGTTGTCCAACCTTGCCTCCTCCTGCGTTCTTCCGCCAAATCCACCACTTACCAAGCTCGCGAGCAGCTTATGTTCGATCATCTAGCGGCAATTCAAACGCCTGAGTGCATATCGTTCACTCTTTTGCAACCGCACGACTTTGCTGGTGTCGACAAAATGCTCAAACAACATTGGGCGGATCGTTTAGCTGGAGGTAATGGCTGTTGGCCCCAATAGCCAGGACTTTATTCTGTGTACGTCTCTCGGCAGTTTTACAGTTTTGAGATTTCCGAACAGTTGTTATCACAGATCCTACTTGCCGTTGTTTCCATCTACTCGAAGGATGGAAGGCATACAAAACAGGGACAGTGATACCTTAGAATATACCTTCCCGTCGATATGTTATGAATGTTCCACATTGAGGCATGCGTCAATGCAGGTACATATCCATATGTGCAACATGTGATGACGTCTTGTGTCATACTTTTTGTGTCTGCTCTTCCATCTCCAGACGCTTTCGCAATTGATGAAGATGCATTTGTCGGGCGGTCACTTGAACGCACGCAGCGGCGTAGAAACAGCACTTTGTAGGGGCACGAAGAGCCGGGGTTAGTGTGATTGAAAATAGAACCAGAAATTGGTTACGAAGATGTGCACTCACGGCTGCGAACAAAATGCCCTTCCACCAATGTATATCCACTGAGTGCACCTCCGATCGGTGGACCAATCAACGTGGCTATCCAGGTGCCCAGGATAGCCCGACTATTTTCCTGCCACCAGTGCGTCGATAGGAGTTCTGAATATCCGCATTTACAGATGGCTTACCCAACATCTGCGCCGGTCGGCGCAAGGTCAACGACAACAGCTAAGTAGATCGATACCGCTTCGAAATAACGTGAGCTTGGACTGATGCTCTATGCCCGAAAATGATATCACACACTCGAGCCAAAGAAAAATCCTGAGCTACAAGCAAAATTCGTTCGAGCTTCAAATGTAACGAACGCGAATACACTTACAAGATCGAGAACAATACCAAACCCGCTACATGATTGCAGCCAAACATAGCGAACATGACAGAACCTTGGGATGGGGATTGATCATCATGCCGGATATTTCAATAAGGCAACGCACCATTCAAAATGCATGACGTGATGAAGAGATCGACGGTCATAAGACCGCTTGTGTTAGGCTGAACCCTGGGACACACTTTCTCTCCATGCCTCCATACGATGAGTCGTCCCTTCAACTTTTTTGCGATGGCGTTTCTTTGCGGCCGGTGAATTCCCCCAACAAAATAGGATCACATCGTCTTCGTCCCATGATGCTTCTGCCATTTCCCCATCTCCAGCAGTGGCCTTCCTTCCGCGACCTCCGCGACCTCCGCGACCTCCACGACCTCCACGGGACCTCTGGGGTCTGCCACGCTTCGTAATGGCGATGTTCCTGTCATGAACCGTTTTTGAAGATCCCATCAGTGGCGGCACGGGCTTGGATGGACGAGGGGGGTTGGCGAGGTTCTTAAGGAGGTCCGTGCCATGACCCCACCACTTGACGGCTGCGGCACCATAATTGTAATGAAGTAGCAGATCCGATGGTTTCGGCTTCCTGGAGCCTGTCTTGAAAGCGGCATCAATGTTGTTCGGAATCGTAGGGTGATGGCGGGTTCCGGATTTATCAGCCACTGCAGCGTATAACGGTCGCGACTTGGGTATCTGATAGTTGAGGGCATATTGGGTTGATGATGTCGCGGAGGAACATCAGTGGGCTCGAGGATATGATTTGGGGTCTGATTATCGGTGGCAAATTGGAAGGATGAGACAAGGAAATGGGGTGCGGGCAAATGTGACAAACTTTAAGGATGGCGAGACTACGAGTATCAAAAGATCGATGAATCAGATCCATGGCAAGAAATCCGTTGCGGATATCATTGATATCTCTGAGCGTTGTTACGTCTTCACCATATTGTGGTCGATTTTCTACAATGAGCTGAAGCCACTGAGGTACGCCAGAGGAAAAGGGAGACCATCAGATAATGTACAAGTAATAGATGGTAGAACGTACTTCGGAGCCCCGCCTATGAGGGATTATGTGCATCCCGGAACTAAACGACTCGGACACACCCGTCCACACACAATACGGATCACGGTCCATCAGAGTTTGGCGAAAATCATCCCGGGTCCCCGTCGTTTCAGAAGAGATGTGTGTCCTACCTCGGATGACTTCAAGGTCGACAGCACGCGCGAGATCTTCATTAGACAATTTGCACGTCACAAGTGTCCTGTGCGCATAGCGATAACGGCGTCATCAAAGAACGCACCTGCATCGTCCGGTCCAACAAAATAGTAAATCTCGTATTCACCCAAATTTCCGTCAGTGTCAATCTCATTTCCGTCGCGTTCGTATGCCAACACGCCTTCAACTCCGAGAATACACCGACCCAGAAAGAGGAGATATCTGAGAGGTTTCAAACACAAAGATTCGATGATTTCTAGAGGAATATCGAGGTGGAATGAAGAATTTTCGTCATGCAAAAGGATTAACCGAACGTGGCCCGCTTCGATACTGGGAGTGTCGGACTCAGCAGGTGAGGACATGATTCCAGGCAGGACGCCGTAGTCGAGTTACAACAGTGTTGAGGTAGTCACATGACGTCACATACAATGCATGGGGAGCATGAACCCCTGCACAGCTGAGTCAGATAGATTTGAGGTCAATAAAAACATAGGAATGAGGATAGGATTAGTCAAGGTTAGGAGCTCCGGATCTGAGACAGCAGAGAACAAGCTCATAACGACACGTCTCGCGAAGCGGTAGGAATTGATCGTGCTCCTCGCCTGTTCGCTGAACTTCTACAGCCAGTGTATAGGCCTATTGTGTCGCCAACAGAGTTTTCAGTTCATGTTCAGTGACGTGTTCGAATTGAATTGGCCTTCTCGCTTACGAGTTCATATCAAATGTGTAGGTCTCGGCATCAAAATTGTCAAAGCATCTTCACAATGAGTTTGTGCAGCGCTACGCCCGTTCATGGACGAGATCAACGACCTTTCTCCCAACGTGGCTCACGAAGCTCTCGAATAGGGCCCGGTCGCTGCCGAACACCCATTGAAACTCCAACGAGTCGGTGGTGCTGCGGTAGCCAAGCGAGCAAACGAGGGCTAAGCGTGTGGAAGGCAGGCCCGGAGATGCGTCCTTTTGCTTCTTCATGCGGCGGGCCTTTCGAGACCACGTGTCTCGGCCGAGCAGCGCAACTACATCGTGGACCGCGCCCGCACCGGTCACACCAGGATGACGTTCATCGGATGCCTTCGCAATGTTCTGCCCTAAGACTACGCCATCAATAGTATGTAGAGCTTCGAGAACGGCTTGCGAGATGGGATCGTCCTCACACAGGGAGGATCTGGATGGAACTTGTGATCCCCTAGCCAGGTTGCCCCGATGATTAATATTTGTTGACATGGGGTAATGCATAGTGTTTCGAGGAGGCAGCAATGGCTGAAGTGTGGCGTTTGGGTGTTTGAGGCGTCCAACATCCTGTGAAATCGATGATACGCTTTGAGTTCGTGGGCTTTTGCAGTGTTATGACCTCAATCACGCACGTCCGGTAATCGGTAGCCATGCAGGGACCATGCGATGGCCCAGCGCCGCGTTTGGCCTTGCACGAACTCCGTAATAGCATAATTTTCTACCTGAAGGATGATAGTTATGGCACCATCCACCCTGCAGCGTGGGTATGAGCTGACCTTGAAGCGCTTCAAACAATCCACGATTTCTCCGACAGAGGAGAGCTTTCCAAGCATGGATGTGTACCAACGAACCCTCACATCCAGATCAGAGGAGACGTCTAATGACAGACCAGTTGCAGTTGCGGCGGGTGGGGGTACATCGCTTTCGCTGCTGCAATTAGATGCGTCGATGCGTCTCCGTTTCAACGGTCTGTCCATGTCATGCTCCCCGATGGCGGATAATTCCAGGCTCTCTCGCACCATGTCCATGACGAACTTGACCTCCCCACCTGGTGTAATCATCTCGACAGGAGCCCCCGTGCATGCCTAGACAAGTTAAGGGGAAAAAAATCTATAAAGACCAAAATCCAGCAAAGGGCCAACACACCCCGAACGGGCTGGTCTCTTTCCCGTCTTCGGACCGAGCGACTTCTTGAGCACTGCCATAAAACGGGGGATTGCACATCGTGAATTGCATGTGTATCGTGTGACGTTGCAAAGTCCTGGATCTGATTGGGAACATGAAGACACTGGGGCGTTGGCAAAGACGGACAGGCTCTTACGTAGTGGCACCTGAACCGGAGGACACGCCCGCGGCGTTTCTTTCGTCCTCAAGTAATTGTGAAAAGCCAAACCTTGTAGTGGAATCTTGCGTTTCGCGATCGTCCACTGTTCGGCCTTGCGGCTGGACAAGCACGAGGCGTATTCGGTCACCGAACCCGTTCGTGGCAACATTCCTCTGCGCACAAGAATAAGACTTGGGATCGAGCTCTATTCGCTTTTTCGTGCAGGAATGAGCCAAACAGGATGGATTGGTAGCGAAAGAGGACGAAACATCCACCTGTGGCAACAAATTTCCAAGTGGGCTCCAACCTGCACGCGAGAAGAGGATAGATGGCAGACGCGCCGGTTCCGCTGGCGACACGAGTCAACGGAATGGGAATGCAAAAAGAACACCACTGCAACGCACATGTCGACTCCTCGAATCACGGTTTCCGTCTCTTCGGCCTTCGCCCTCAGAGTAGCCAAAACAGCGTGTTTCGTCCAATCCACAATGTCTTGCACCCAGAGAACGTAGTTCAACCTGTCCGTTTCCAAAGGTTCAATGGCGTCGTTTTCTTATATTAAAATGACGCCAACCTGTTCGGGACCTGTCAAGCATCAGGAAGAGCGACAGGAGGAAGCGGCATCCTACGCACTGGAGGGCAGAGGCGATCAGGTGGCAGATCGATGGTGATGTTAAAGTCGCAATGAGGAGAGCGCGAGTCAGACATCTGGTCGTCCTTGGATATTGAGCATGAACGGAACAAGACATGCAATCATGACACGTACCGTTGAGCAGCGTCGTCCTCAAAGTCAATCGACCTCCCAATCAGACTAGAGATGATGTGAGAATCCATGTGCAGCTACATAGCAGTAGGCAACGAGTCGACGAACTGCTTTCGTAGCGGAGGATATGACTGTGCTAGAACTTTAAAGTCTGGTTGCCCTCGATAAGTGTTTCGTGGATGCATTGGCCATCAAAAAAGTTGAGTGAGACAAAAAACAAGAAGCCGCTCAAAACATTTAGCGACGCCAGCAGGATTTGAACCTGCGCCCTCAAAGAGGAACAGATATTCAAATATCATTCGAATCTGTCGCCGTAACCACTTGGCTATAGCGCCTTACGAAGCGTTGCATCCTGTTCTACAGAATGAGCAATATCCTTCACCAGCTGAACTCCCTCTTTTCGTCGACAAGTACTTCGCGCTTATGAGGATATAAAGCAATGATAACTTCTCGCTCGGACCATCGTTGCTTGTCACCGTCTCTTTCCATGGGCATCAACGAATACTGAATCGACAGCGCAGACAACACGCCACCGTATGCATGCGTTATCCCTGATGGCGCTGTTCTTATCATGGCAAACGTGACAACACACAACGACCACTTGCCTGTATCTATGATGATGACCTTGCCATCGCATCTTGAGACGATGCGCTCGAAATTCGGCGTGTGTCCCATAATCATCCGCCGGATGCCAGTCTTCGCCATCACAGCATCAACTTCTGCGCAGACTGTCTCCTCGCTGTCTAATGCCCAGCCTCTGTACCACAGCGGACCGTCGGACGCGTAAAAATTCCTTTCGGATTGAGTAGCACCTAGAATGAGATTCGCGTCAGATCGCTTTGCATGCCACACTGTTCAAAAGGCAGTATTACTTGACGGCAGGCCGGGATAAGGGTTCGGAGGGTAGGGGGGCGGTTGCTGCCTTCGTTGCAGCTTCCACAGTAGAGAGCTAGACAACTCATTTATGCGAGTAGGAAATGGGGTAAGATCCTTGTAAGTTGGTGAAAGTCCTCCATGAACAAAGGATATAGCTGCGTGGGAGAGAGGATCGCATGGTGCAGCGGACACTTCGTCATAGGCACCCTCTTTCTGCACGCGGATCATATTGCGCTTCAATGGAGGGTAAGGCGTGTTCGGTGGCCCAAGCAACGGATGCAAAGGCAATCTGGACGTCGCAGTGTAATTCTTTGCCCACGACTGGCCTATTCGGCCGGTCGATAGCATGGCTTGACGAGCCGAAACGTTTCCAAAGGTCTTGATCTCGCTCGGATACACGTATCTAAGTGTTCCGGCAAACTTGTCAATGCTGGTCGGCATGGGTCATTCGCGGTCATACCTCCAGTCTCCTAAAGCGAGTAAGCATCGCATTCCTGACCAGAGGAGCAGAAGAACGAACTCGCCTATAGCATTCATGAATTCATGATTTCCGAGATGGGAAAGGACCGTCCCGCCGACAGAGGCCGCTTGAGAACGCAAGCTATCCATCCAATCAAACAGGGCGATGGTATCGTCACCCCTTCGGCAATGCTACGGTAAACGCAGACGCAATGAGATAAAAAAAGAGTGGATCCCCACCTGTCAATGATATCTCCCGTTTGCACAAAGAAATCTACGTCGCCGGTCCAGTTTCCCTCGTCATCCGCAACGCCAGCAAGTCGTAGGACGCGCCTCGCGTTCTGAAGGTCGCCGTGCAAGTCTCCCACCGCGACGATGCGACGGACGAACGGCTTGGGCGTCGGATATGAAATTCGACCGCTGGCCCACAAATGTGTCCCGAACAAAGTCAGCGATTTTGCAATGTGTGCATATGTCACGCCTATTCGGTTCCCTAGGTGTATCGTCAAGAAGACCACCGAGAACAGCAAAAAGACAACTGCGACATGCAAATCCAGATGTTTCTTTAGCACAAACCGCTCAGTACTACGATGCGAGCGTACCTACGCGAAACGAAGCGGTGTGCCATCCTGAACAACTTTTTTCTGTGATGGCTCTAGCACTGTGAAGAGATTATAGGGTGTTTCAAAGTAGCCATTTTGACACCATTTTGATCCCATTTTGGGCTTCCTGCTGGATCCCATGCTGAGAAAATGAGAACGAAAATGAGTTCTAAAATGAGCAATTTAGTCAAAATGAAAGGAAAAGCTCCTTTTGCACAAAATGACCATTTTGACATTCCTGGCGAGTTTCCTGGCAGGGTTTGGCGGAGATTGATTGTTGCCATATAATCAATTGTAAACAACTGCAGAAAACCACCACCATCGCCACGCTGGCATGTCATTGAGTTCATTCACACTACAAAACAGTAGCCCTGCAGTCATAAAAGTGTATAAATACTACTTATTCAATTCTCATGCATTTAAAACATCATTGAGAGCATTCTTTGCATCTGAGTTTGTATTATTTATGAACTTGCCACTTCAATTCCCATCAGTAATTTTTGTCTTGTAGTTTGCTCATTGCCCCCTGTCAAACACACAAATATATATGCTCAAAACATTTCTTCTCACTCAGTGCAGTATAGAAACTCCCATGAGGGCTGTCATCTGATATTGCTGTCTATTTGTGCTAGCAGTGACGATGGCAAGGTGGCGGGGCCTCAATTGAGGGGCTGCCGAGAAGCGCCGAGATGCTCCTGCTCACCGGGCACCCCATTTTGGATTTCATTTTGAGTGATTTTCGAGGAGGGGGGTTTCAAAGTAGCCCATTTTGGGCCCCTGGTGACCCCATTTTGGATTCCATTTTCAAAGATTTCGCATGAAATAAGTCAAAATGAATGTCAACAGGGAGTCCAAAATGGACCTCAAAATGGCTACTTTGAAACACCCTTATGTAAGGGCATGTGTTGAAGCACATTTTACCATTTCTTCGCGTCTTTTCTCCAGACTCCGGAAGATGCGAAAAGTTATGGTTCTGGAACCGAATAGCGCACCAAGAATTTCGACAGTGACGAAAACAATTCTGTTCCGTGTCAGGCTTTCAGTTGCAAAATCTCAAATCCTCCTTCATATATTCAGCGAATGATGTCTCTTTCGCCAAAGTGACTATGGACAAATTCTTCCAACTCCGGCCGACACGTAACACGCTTCTGCGTTCCCGAAATGGAATAGCCTGAACGTTCGGAAGAAAGCATCCTCTTCGGTCGCGAAAGAAAGACTCGTAACCTGAGTGTATAAGAACCCTCATCCGAGGGTTTCAAACTCCTCGGTATCTCATGACCACGTTGCTACCACTGTTGTTTGGAATTGGGCTGTGTGCCCTCGTTCTGACAAAGAAGGGGCACAAGGTGCGTACCACCGAACGTTTTCATTCTGCATTTACATATTTTCCTGTGTTTAGCTCCACCGAGTTCCTCACATTGGCCATAGCGGCACTTGGTCCTCGTATCTTACAGCCTTCAAATTTGTTTTCAATAGTGATGGGTTGATAATTGAAGGGTGTCGCAAGGTAGCGTAAAGAGGATGTCCTTTATATATGTCGCTCATTTTAGGACGTGTTCAGTTTCATGGAAAGATCTTTCGAGTCCCGCAACTCGATCAATGGCTCCTGGTCACCAGTGGACAAAACCACCTTGCTACCCTTAGAGACTCGACCGAGGACACTCTTTCCTTCAAGGCCGCAGTTACCGATGTATGTAATCTACTTCCTCCGTAACCTCCCATGGATCCTCAACAGTCGTTACAGATTATTCAACCGGACTATACGTTGGGTAACGAGATCCAGCGCGGGACTTCATACAATACGGCCATAGGACGTTTCATCGCCCCTCGTAATCTCACAGAAATCATCACGGATCTTATAGATGAATTGGTCACCTCTGTCGAATCTGAGGTCACCAATAGACTGAAGGAGGACGGTACTTATTAATTTTGCTCGCCCACGGCTCGAATCATTGAACGAGCCGCTTCTCAGGTTGGACACCGTTGCCCGCCATTGATATTTTCCAGCGCGTGATTTGCCAGTCTATCAACAGGACCTTCGTAGGCCTTCCCCTCTGTGAGCATCTTCGCTTTGTCTGTGCCAGCTCCCTCATTCTCTCGAAGGCAGAAACAAAGATTTTCAGGACGTTGCGTTGCAGTTCACCACTAACGTCATCGTCGGAGCCTCGTTTATTAATCTCTTCCCAAACTTCTTGAAACCGTCTGTGTCCTTCCTACGCCGTTGCGTGACATTCTGGTGGACTGACGCTCACTAGTTTAGCTGGAAAGGTGTATACCAAGGTCTCCGGCCATACACGTCGTATCGTCAAGCATGTGGGACCTCACGTCGAAGAGCGCCTAGGGCTCATCGCGCAATATGGGTCAGATTATCCCGGGAAACCCGTTAGTTTTGCTTTGACTGGACCGTTCAAGGTTGATTCATAGACAAGCTCTGTGCCAGAACGATCTTTTGGCGTACTTCATCGATGCTGCTGTAAATGAAGAGGAACGTACTGCTGAAGTTATCGGACTAAGATTGCTAAATATCAATTTCGCGGCTTTGCATACGACATCCACGGTAGGACTTCGCTCTGTTTATCGTACCCCTCCAAAAGCCCCTCATGAGTCTGAACGTGATGCAGACTTTCATACACGCTCTGTATCAATTAGCTTCCATGCCCGACTGCATGAATACCTTACGCGTTGAGGTCGAGGACAAGCTCGGAAAAGATCCCTCACTTTGGACCCGCGACATGCTGGAGGACTGCTGGAAGCTCGACAGCTTTTTCAAAGAAAGTCAGAGAGTGAACTACCTAAGTTCGGGTGAGTCCTAGCATATTGTTCACTCCGCTTATAGCCGTTTGTTAAATACCTCTATTCTCGTCAGTGTCAATGGCCAGAAAGGCAACACGCGACGTCACTTTGAGTGACGGTACGACCGTGCCAGCTGGCGTCACGATAGTGGGGTCGATCTGGGATGCACATATGGACAAGGAAGTATACCCAGATGCTGAGACATTCAAGCCGTTCCGCTTTTCCGACATTCGGGAGAAAATTACATCAGAGAAAGGGTCAAACACCGAAGAAGACAACAGACATCGGATGACAGGCACTGGGCTTCATTTCCTCGCCTTTGGCACAGGGAAGCACATTTGGTGAGCTCGATACCGTTTATGTTGTGAGATGAATATATTGACCGTGCCAACTAGCTCTGGTCGTTTCATCGCCTCGCAAGAGATGAAAGCGTTGATGGCCTTGCTGCTTCTGCGATATGAGTTTACGACTGAACGTGAGGGAGTACGGCCCGCCGACTTTTGGTTTGGCATCGCTCGTATCCCGAACTCTAGCGCAAAGATCCTATTCAGAAGAATATAATTCAGCGTCATTTAGTTCCAATGCGAAACCATCTTTATACTAGCCTTTCCAACTCAAAACGCTATGGTCCGAACTCAAAATACTAGTGTGTAACCAGGCAATGATCAACGCAAACAAAGAAAGTTATCCAAATAATGCTCAGCACGGCGCATTATCCGAGTATAAAACGGCGTATTCAATCCTTGTGTTCGGCCGGTCTTCCGTGTTATGAGGACTTGAAGATGTGCGGGACTTTCCACCAACTTCGCCTTGAAAGCGAAGTACAAATTAGCAGGTTAGGTTAGGAAAACAACGGCAAACATAAACACTCCGATCTGCAACGCACGTCGTGGTAGAGGTCGCTTCGTATGGGTGGCCGACATTACGAGGTGAGCAACCGCCATGAAAATTTGATCCTGACGTTCAATAATAACTGCGTATTCAGCCGGTTTATGGATTCTTTCTACAAGATGACGTTTCTGCAGTCGGCATCCCAGCGGTGAAATGAACTTCGAACTGGTCGATAGCGGCCTCCCGATTGACTGTTGGAGTGTGTGATTGCCAGGTACCTCCCAGTTTTGGGCTCATAGAGAAATCTGCGGACAGATGGACGATCCTTTTCGACCAAGTGAAACGACTCAACGACAGCGCCGATCACCATACCTCCTATAAGGTTTTCCTCTTTGGCAGGCATGGCCAAGGTTATCGTAAGTCGTACGATGTCGAATGACGGCATGAATGTTTAGCATCCCGTCCTAGATAACATCGCTGAAGCGAAATATGGAACGAAACCTTGGGACGAGTGCGCACATACTCTGTTATGAGATTCTTGAAGCCAAAAATTCATCCCACTATCATGCAGCTACTGGTCGAAATTGGACGGCGATGGAGATTTGGTTTGGGGTCGTGAGCATTTCAAACCCTCAACACTCTTATACTAGGCCGACTTCAGTTCTCAAGCCGATCCTGGTCTAACCACGCTTGGAGAAGAACAAGCTGTCGTCGCTGCAAAAGAATGGAAAATTCAACTCGCATCCGGCATGCCCTTACCCGGAGGTTTATATTGCAGTCCGTTAACTCGTGCCATCGCCACTTGCAAGATTACCTTTGCCGACATTCTGCCTTATGACTGTCGGCCATTCATCCTGGAGGTGGAGTGACCGATCTCCTTATGTCTTTCTCACCGGCACTCATCACTGGCTCAGAACTGCAGAGAGGAGAACGGCGTCCATACTTGTGACAAACGCCGGACAAAGTCGTACATTGAAACCACGTTTCCTATATTTGCTGTAGAGCCCGGTTTCACTGAGGAGGACGAGCTCTGGGACCCAAATGCGAGGGAACCAAAGGCACACATCGCGGAGCGCGCTCGTCAAGTGCTTGATTACGTTTTTGAACGCGATAGAAACACATGTGAGCCGTTGGTGGCGTCATAATACCCCTCTCTTACTGACTGACTTCATAGTTATATCGGTGACAGGACACGGAGGCATTATCAATGGATTTCTGACGGTTCTTGGACGTCCAATTTATCCTCTACCAACAGGAGGTTGGTATCAAACTTTCCAATTGTCACCTCATAGAGCATCGTCCGACTTCTGTTCGACAGGCGTCCTCCCAGTCGTCATCAAGTCCGTTTATACCCAATAGGTGGCATAGACGACCAGTCTCCCTATCTTCTCTCGCACTTGATGAGATAGCATGCAATGGAATAACTGAATGTTATACTCTTTTACTCGTTTTGGAACCCTTCTGTGGACAGTCGTGCATCTCACCCGTTCTCGAACCGCCACAGGGAAAAGTGGCGCATGCACTGATCGCCTGATCAGCAACTACACTTGTCCTTGAACAGTCTTGAGCGGACGATCGGCGTTTCCATGTAGGACGGTATGAGCGCAATTGCAAGACTACCGTCGTCGACCTGCTCTGCTCTGGTGCAAACGGCGAAGTTAGAGTCCCACTCTTCGGACTTTCCTTGCACCCTACCTTCCAAGCCATTGTCCTATACTCGTCTTCTTCATGTCGTCTGATTCGCGGACTATTCCATTCGATCTGGGCGCGAAGATGTTCGGCATTGTAATTAGCTTTCCTGGCAAAGGGGGAGCGGTATCTCGAATGCTTGGCATCTCCGCTGATGACTTCAAGTAATGGAAGACGTATAGAGTCATGATTGAGACCGTGGGTTCCCGCCAAGCAAGACTTTCACGACCAACCGTTCATTCTTTTCCTTGAGGGAACTCACCTTTCTCGTGCACCAGCCAGTATCAATCAAGATTCGTTCTTTCCCCACACCATTTTCGCTCATGCCCAGGCTTTGAATAGCTCAGGAGTCTGCTGCCGATCGGCGCGGCCAGCGACGCGTATGGACTGCGTCCTGATACGCCTTTTGTTTACCGCAGATGACTTTCCTTTTCATCCGGCCACCAGGGCACACTTACCTTTCACCGTTCCAAACTTCCGGATGCGACATTGTACTTAAGAGAAGTATTTATTCGCATCTTTGAAGTGCGCACCTCTGGGATTTTCATTTCCCTCTTTTCCGGTCCTTGGATAATTGTTACGAACGCTTTTCTATGAGCATCATTCCGTTGACTAGAGGCGGTTGCAACAGTCTAACAACAGCCGTCAATAGGATGTCACAATCAAAGGTCCTAACCTTTCTCGCCACCATATTGGTGCTAGCTGTCGGCGTCCAGTCTGCTTGCCAATACTGGGACGGCACTGCACCCTTCTGCAAAGGCGGCTGCCCCTCGAGCTGCAGAACGCTTGCAAGGAGCAATTGCGGCAACGGCGCGTGCTGCTGGTCTGGGCACAAGGAACTCTGCGAATGCTGCCCCGGCGAGAGCGTCTGCAAGCCGACCGAGACGAAGGCCTCTTGCTATGGCGTCTTCTTGGTTTGCAAGAACCAGCAGACCGTCATTACTATCACCGGCC
Organism: Macrocybe gigantea; assembly: GCA_011319805.1. Lineage (NCBI taxonomy): Eukaryota > Fungi > Basidiomycota > Agaricomycetes > Agaricales > Callistosporiaceae > Macrocybe > Macrocybe gigantea. The sequence continues at coordinate 54,018 of SJRY01000206.1, forward strand.
CCGTCACGACGACATGCTCGACCTACGTCTGTGGTATATGCTTCGGCTTTGGATCATTTCTGAACAGCCTGAGTGCAGTTCAGCATGTGCGACGGGAAGTAGGTCGATCTTTCTGTAGGTGCTTTTGTCCCTAGGATGTTCCGTAGGAACTTCACAAGATTTCGCAGCCACGTTCCAAAACGACACTTGTTTACCAGAGCTGAACGCGACATGCGTCGATCCTATGCTAAGGGATATCTACGTGCAGGGGAACAAGACACTCAGCGAGAAAGACATTGAATGCAAGCTCGAGGAGCATTTCGGGCCCAAGTTGACTCCTCAACAAATGAAGCACATCAAGGCCGTTAAGATCAACAATCCAGACCCGTCGATTGGCGATAGGGATAGTTGTCCGAACTGAGCCATTTCTTTTCCGGACCTTTTGTATGACTTTAGAGTAGGGTAAACCTGCTCGGACATTCATCGGATGTGATCTGTACTGCTGTCTTCCTTTTCATGCGATACATCCAATTCAAGATAGTTTTTTGGCCATGGTCACTGTGGGACATACGTACAAGCGGACAGTGCACGTCTAATTCAGCGCTTGTGCATCGCGCTAATCGTGTATGCCAATTTTGTTTAGGGTACGGGTACTTCCTGAACCGCTGCTGTTATCTTCCTTCTCATGCCGTTATCCCGATTGAGATTATCAATCGCATGAATTCGAGACTTAGGTCACTAATGTACAGTACAAGGCATAAGATGAAAGACGTCACTCGAAGTCAGCTCCATGTCGAACCAGCCATTATCCTCATGCTGGCACGAACTCCCAGATCTGGCCATCACCGTAATGCTGTGGATACACAGTAACCGGTGTTGAAGCATGCATGGTTCCCACGTTCGCCGGTTCCAATGCGAGCTTGGATTGGCCGTTAGCAAGACTGTGCGAGAGAACGATGCTGCGCATTCGAATATCAGAGCAGTTAGACTCCAAGTTTCGCAGGAGCGCATTTGAAACGAACTTACTAGTAGTAGTCCCGGTAATTATCCCACGTTGCTTTCTCGAGTTTCCAACTGGCTGGTATTTGTGAACCCATGGCCTTCTTTCCTACAGGACCGTGAAAGTCGCGCATGGATAGGTACTTGGTCCCATCTTGCATGCTCTGGAAGATCCAATAATAGTCTTGTTGGAAGGCTATCCACTACGACGCACATACGATCAGGCCCTGTACCATGCCAGGGAAAGGATATTCACTGACCTTCTGATTGCGGTACCCGCCATTGTAAGGAAAGGCTAGCACTATAAGCCCGAACATGATTCTAGCTGCGGACGGATCGGAACAGTTATCGACTTGCCTGACGTACTGTCGCCCGAAGAGAGGTCGAGATAAGAGTTGATAGCCTTGTTGATGATGAAGTAGGCTTTTCCACTTTCTATCATGTTGGAAGGAACGAAAAAAACTGATGAGAAACATATTGAGCCATTTTCTGTCGCTATTTATGCGCGGTAGCTCAAATCCTAGGCGCTTAGATATAGGCGCTTGGACGGCAACATGACGTGTTCGATAGGCTATCGGATGGCGGTGCGGGCGGCGTTTTAAACGACCTAAAAGAACGACTTCAGGCGCTGACGCTGCAGGGCATTACTTGGTTTGAAATCTGGTCCCACATATGAGTCACTGTGGCTAGAGACACAAGAGATGGAAGGCCTTCGAGTCGGCATTAAGTCACTGCCGAAGCGCTTTATTCAATCAAGCGATGAAGTCATTGAAACACATTTCTCTACAGAACTTCACGCTAATAAGCTAATCTATGGTGATTTGTCAAGAAGCTGATGACGCACCCTTCGAGGTGATGAAAATGTGTCGCGATGTAAAGGCTGCGTGGAGATGACCAAAAAGATGGTGTAGGAGTCACGCGATAGATCAGCTGCTGCGAGGGACCTGGGCGGCTATGCAGAGCGCTGTGTACTTAGAGGCCTCCTCCATGGCACCGCGCTCAGGGTAATAAAGCGCTCATTCAAGACGTGTGAAATGGTTCGCTGCGCAATCAAATAGATAGAGTGGCGGTAATGACTGCTTTGCGTGCCAAAGTGAGTCATCAGCAAATCGACAGCATCGGTCTCTGTGCGGGTGTGCGACATGATCAAAACTGAGGTCTGAGGCCTGAGGCTCTGTATGTACGGTGTTCATTGTTTTTTACCGATCGCAAGGCAATGAAGCTAGAAGAATCCCACCTCGTTTCAGAAATTATCTTCATAGCGTTGTCTAAGCTCGTAACAGGCAGCTTTGTAGTGGGTTATGTATACCGTCTTGCCTACCCCACTCAGCCGAGAAAATCGCAGTGGCTCGGCGAATGCTTTGCATGGTCCGACGATCGTCAGGAAGCTGATAAGGGTCCACAAAAGAAGCGTCTCATATGGCCGGCCTTGTGCTCGGCTCAAAACATGTTCGTCGCTGACTTCAAAAAAAGTTTTCTCTTCCACGTCAGTTACAGAACAGGAGGATCAGAGTAAGCCAACGCAGTCATCTCATCCTCCCACGGATCTCATTTCCGTGATAGCACCTAAGCCGGTTCAACTTCCAGGAGCTTTCGCGGGACAATAAAATGCGTACATACCTCTCTCCAACCTACAATTGTCTTTTCAGTCTTCCTCAGATTCCACACTCTCCTTGCAGCACGTCCAGCAGTGGCCTGTCTTCTCGGCGTGCCAGCCATGAGGACAGTGTCGCGGGAGCGGGGCACACGCTCGTAGGCAGGTCTTCGCTGGGTTCATTTCGGAGCTGCTGCTGCTGACTTTACTGTCAGGCGGGCCTACAGCGATGACTTGGCACGCGGAGATAGCGATGGCGAGGAGAGCTAGTAAGTATTTCATGACTGTTGGAGACCTCTTGGTTAGCATAACGCATTTGAACTCAAGCGTGGCATCGTACTTTGGTTCACGAAGGTCAGGAAATGGAGAAGCGGTTGGGGTCGCTACTATTTTGTTGCCGAAAAGGAACTGAACGACTTCCGAATAATAAACCGATGTTGAATGACGTCCATGTTGATTCATGTCGAGCATGTCCAGGACATGCAGGAGGTTGACAAGCACAGTCCTGGCCACTGATGCCGGTGGCAGAAGAGATCAACTTCAAAGAGACTGGCTAATCCACACTCGGGTTTAAAGCATTGTAATTAGCTTTGCATCAAATACGGATCCTAGTAGATAACCCGGTTTGGGTCAGAATACCAACGACTTCCCCAACCCAGTGACTTATGCCTTCGCCAACGTAAAGCTGGGCACAGTGACAGACCCGCCAAGCGCGATCGTCGCATAATTGAAGATGGCGAACCTATAGCCCAAGAAGAACGTCCAGTTGGTGATGAACGTGAGTTGGCCGCCGAGCGGGGTAAAGTTCTGGCCGTCGAGGCTGTAAGAGAAGGTTCCCTTGCCGTTCGCACCAGGCATCACGTTCGCGGTCGCGCGGAGCCAAATCCTGCCCGCCGTCGCGATGTTGGCGCTGGCCTGGATCGAGCCCGTGCTGGACGTCGTCCACTGCGAATCGACCATGGTGATCCCTCCTACGAATACCACGCGCACGCTGCCGTTATCCTTTGCTACGCCGACCCACGCAGAAGAGTCGCGGAAGAGCGCGAGCCCTGCGCGGTCACCGTTCGCGAGGTTCGTGTAGTCCATCACGATCGTCGCTATCGACGCGGGGCCGAGTATGCGGTGCGTCAGCGTATTGCGCGCTGCATTCAGGTCGAACGTCACCGTCGCTGTGGACAGCCTCAGACCACCGCTACCCGCGGAGAACTTGCTCATATCTGGGTTGTGGTTCCACTCCCACTCGGGGCCGATGGAGGTGAACGTGTCGGTCCGACGGGAGATTTGACGCTTCCAGCCGGGGAAATATTGGGTGCGGTATACGAGTCGCCCCAGCGCCCGTTGACGAGCTGCACGCTCGGCCAGCCGTCAGAAGACCATGTGACGGGAGCGAGAGCAGGAATGCGACCGCCCGGGTACGCGTCGATGAACGCCATATACCACCAGTCTCCTGCGGCGGTCTGGATAAGTCCGCCCTGGTGCGGCACGCCGCCGTTGACGGCTGTCGGGCTTGGGGCCTTATCGATGACAGTGCCGATCGTATACGGTCCCCATGGGCTGCTTGACTTCAGAATGAACTGCCCGTCGGCGGGGCGCGTGACGAAGATGTAATACTGTCCGTTGCGCTTGTAGAAGCGCGATCCCTCGATCGTGAACGAGCTCGAGTAGACCTGCTGGGAACGCACGATAGAGAACCCGTCTGCAGAAAGCTGCGCGACACTGATCTGAGTATTGCCGTATGCGACGTACATGGTGTCGTTGTCGTCGATGAGCAAACCAGCGTCGTACCAGCAGGTGTTGATAGTCGAGCGCCTCGTCCACGGTCCCGTCACGGCAGGTGCAGTATAGATGTATGACGTGCTAAACTCGATGCATCCGCCCCAGTAAAAAAGCCCGTTGCTCTTCCTGTAGTCGAAAAAGGACGCCCAGATGCCCTTGACATACGCGCGCTGACCACCTGTAAGGCGTACTTGGACGAAAAGTCTAGTACCGGCACGGAGTGACCAACGAACTCCCAATTGATGAGGTCGAATGAGCGCAGGATGGGCGCGCCTGGAGAGAGATGGAAGCTGGAAGCAGTATAATAGTAGGTATTGTTGACGCGGATGATGCCAACGTCAGGGGTATCTTCCCATAAGACGGGGTTGGCGAACGTGGCGCGGGGAACGAGTTCGTTGGGCACCGCAGCTGGGCTCGCCCAAATGACCTTGGGCAGCGCGAATGGCAAGAGAGAGAGCAGAGATGCAATGCGCATTGAGACGTTGACTATACCTGGGAGTGCCCACTCTACTCGCCATGCTGCTTTTATGCCGGACGTTCCAAACGATTGGGCTCCACGGTACGTCTGGTGATCAGCATTCGAATTCGGTGCGAGCCGTGTGTTTAAAAACGGAAAAAAGAGCGGAAACCATTACCGGTCCACCACAGTCCGTTTGTTGAGGTGCAGTTCTGTGTCACTGCCGTGGCAGTCATGCGGCGGATCCATCATTGATTTACACATGAATAAACGTCTTCTGAACATGTCATGGAATTTGACGAAGGAAATAACCGGTGAAATAGCGGTGGAACGCTTCATGAGCGACAGTTTTTGTTGACATTCTCGCTACATCGAACGACTGAAAGGCGTGCCTATCGCGTTCCCTGTCAGACATCGTTGGCAATTGCGCTGGTAATTCGCATCCAAAAGGCCAGGTCAAAGAGAGAATATCTGAGAGTTACGCCGATGCGCAAGCCGACAGAGGACCGTTTGAAGAAAAACATGGTGACATTGGAGGATGCCAAGTTTCGCCGAGTCAATTCCGAGGTGAAAGATGTCGCCGTGATCTGCATGTAAAAGACGACCGTTCCGCAGCCCGGACCCTAGGTGGCGGATCCCAGGGAAACAAGAAGGAGTTACTCTGATTTTCATGTGACTACAGGACAGACAATTCTCACGAACTCTTCTTCCATCTCATCGTCATTTTCCAGTCATTATTGTCTATCTCTCTGGCTACTTCCATTTCTCGGGTTGGGACGCCGATGACTATGTAAGGTTATCTTATATTCCCTGCTGACGATGCGCAGGAATGCCTCGCCACATATCAAAAAAGACTGGGTAAGTGTCAGATGCTTCAGAGGACGGCTTTGTCGTCTTCTATCGAAAAACTCAGATAAACAACAACTCTACAGTACATTGGCATCGCCTATTATGCACTAGGTTTTCCGAACACCACTCCAACAGAAGCCAGACTTCCGACGTCACGATAGGCGTTTGGATTCCCCATCTCATTTCCAAAGATGTCCACGTCAATAACCTACGGATAAGCATCAGCCGCTCATCAAAACAAGTAAACTGCCATGAATCACATACGTCGTAGTCCACGATCGCGAATCCTTCCAACTTTTCAATCTCCTCGCGGAATAAATCACGACCATCTAGCGTTATGGGCGCCGCCATGTGCAACCACGCTTCGCCTCCCGCACGCAGCATGGGATGGCTCTTGCGGAGCATGTCCAGCGTGAATTCGATGCCCAAATATCCACCACGCGCGTACGTGCGTTCTTCGTCCGCGATGAACGGCGGATCGATCGCGATCACGTCTACCTGGCCCGCCAGCCGGTCCTGAACCGCCGCGAAGCCGTCCGAACAAAGCATCTGCAGGCGCTCCACCGGTACACGCGGACAAAGATACGCCGCGTTGACGCGCGCCAGCTTGATCGCCTTCTCATTGATATCTAGGCCATACACCGTCGCACCAGGGAACTGTCGCGCCAGGTGGATCGCTCCAACGCCCGCGCCTGTGCACATATCAATTGCGATGTGACAACTTCCGACGGATAGGCGTCTCGAATTCATGTATCGAGTGTATCGATACGAATCCGGCCCAAAGAACACAGAGTCGACGTCTGACGTCGGCCATGTCGCATGCGCATAGTAGTTTGGCGCCTTCCCCAAAGGATAGAGATTCGACACCCGAATCGTCGGTTTGAGTATGTCCTGACCCCCGCGACCAAGATTCCAGCTTCGATCAGCCGTGGCACAAGATTTGCAGAGTGAAGAAGACCAATGCTGCACAGGTCTGAAGGATCAATACAGAATACAGATGCCGTTTTGATCAATGAGCAACCTACGCGGAAGCCGTGACTGGCAAACTCCATGCCCATAGGTCGTTCACTGACTTTGCAGTCAAAGGATCCTTTCCATTCAACTTCGCCCTTTTCTTCATCGTAAACTCCTGCGTCTCCGGTGTGGGACACCAGTGAGAGTAATTTTTGGCCTGCAGCTCTGCGAAAAGAGCGTGAATGGTGCTGGCTACGAGATCGTCCGTGGACATAGGTGACATGATTCCAAAAGGTGATGTTGGAACGAGGGGTAAGTTAGTCACTGGTATTTATAATTGAAAGACCAGAGCGTCAATTCCACCCGTTGAAAAATTCATTCCGCGGATCCATCGACTTGTTCTAGCAAGTTACTAGCGTCTCGACGTATCCCCGACATGACGTGGAAATTTGTCCGAGGTCGTCGGGTTTTCGGTTTGGGTCGACGGAATCTGCGCTCGGGTTTGACGCTTTCGCCCCTTCGAGCTAGCTAATAGCAAAGTCCGTGCTCAGCCCAGATTTGATAATGAATTGACGGATCCTCGAGTGGGTCTAATGACATTTTCTTACCTCCGAGGGGGCATTTCCCTCCATCTCACAACTGTTCATCTCCGATCGGCGTATATCAATCTTTCATCTTTCTACAATTGGGGGCTGAGAAAGTGGTGACGAGCCGTTACGATTTCGGGTCAAGGTGGAGTTAAAATTGAAATGGCATTAGAGCGGCGTGTTGCAACACTTTCTGACGGTGTCTGGTTTGTCGACGACTCCTGGATGAGGGTCTTTAACCACTGCCAATCGCTTCGTCTGTCACAGGCGATTTCCCGAAGCGCAGACGCTTTCATGTCTTTTGAGGAACTTATGAATTTTGGCGCCTGATTTATTCTCGGGTAGTACGCATTGAATTCATGAGTGAAAGGTCGGGATTCCCAGCCAGACGCTGTATCATTCATCTGGATGGCTGATCCAATGACTTGAGATTATTAACTGTGATGTTAGAATTAAAGACAGCAAACGGAAGCGCAATCCGCCAAACACAAAATCACAAAAAGCAAAAAGATATTAATGGGAAGCGCAGCTGCACGAGGACGGCGTGGGAGACTGGTAAAACGAAAGGAGCAGAGACAACGTTGTGGTAAGTTTATTTACGGGTACCAAGGCCTTTTAGTAACGGCCGCCTCGCCTCAAGGGGTCTTGATACACATAACACGACCACCCTTGTGTCGTCCCAAAGATGTCCGCGATGGTCATGTTGGGAGCGAGTCCGCTTGTCTCGATGCGGTCCGACGCCTGCGCCGCAGGCGGCAATCCTTGCTATGAATTTTTCACCAGACTATCAGCACGAAAAACGAGTTTAGAGAACGGCAAGAAATGTGGCGAACCGGGTATTGGTCATATAGCGAGAGGTTCTTGATGGTTCCTCCCCCTACGGCCCTCGCGTTCGCGGGATCAAAGTCCTTCCACCGTTGCCAAATTCTGTCTATGTTCTGTTTTCCATGTTTCAATAACGACAGGCGGAAACGAGAAACAAACATGGCACTTGCAGCGTGATGCAAAAAGAACATGGGATCTGTGTAAAAGGCGTTTGGTCAATCTTTCTTGGTACGACACCGGACCCCAAAGTCTTACCATTCGGAGAATACGAAGCATCGCCCATGTCCGAACCAGGCAACCCCACATTGGTATGCGGGCCAAAAATGAAATGTAACGCAGAGTGAAGGCCCTCGCACCGCTCGCCCTCGACGGCAAACTGGAAGCCGAACGCGTCACCGCGGTATCCCTCCGTCAAAGCCTTTATCGCTTGCGGTGTCACAGTCTCGTTGGCCCATTTGTCGGGATGGGTGTAGTTGAGCGGGTAGACGCCCTGGATTTGGAACGGCTGCGGCGTGTAGCGGCGCGAGATGACGTGAGGCCTGGGTTGATGTGTGATCAAGTTGTCAGCCAAAGTGGAGTGGCGCGGCTCACGCACCATGGATACACCCGAGTCCAGTTAGCGAACGCACCGTCCGTGATCGTCCAATTGTTCGCTCTACGGGCAAAGGGTCAGCCGTGAGACCCATTCTACGAAAACCCCAGACTTACTCGGTGCCCCATGTCCCGAGGCCATACACTGGATCGGCGTCAAACACAGGGGCATGTTCGAAATCGGCAACGTCTGCATTAATCGTCAATCATCAAGCGCCCACAAGTCCACTCTCGAGGCGGCGAGACGCGTTTTACGCACCAAGAGACCAGTCCCAGTAAGGGAGACCGCCGTTGTAGCCGCAGTGGTCGTGCAAGGCTCTCTCCAAACTCTGACATCATCAAGCGTCGCGTCATGAGCCATCTTTTTCTACGCCGCGGGGAAAAAGAAAACGCTTACGTTCAAGAACATCCGGTGCCACGGTAAGAACCCACCAACAAAATGCGTGCGGCCGTTGGTGTCCATGTGACTGACAAGGACGCGTCCAGGATCTAATACGGCATGTGCATAAAGGAGCACAACTCACGAGTACGTAAAGTCGTCCCAGAGTCTGCGCTCATTCGCTGGCTTGACGCCGACGATGTCGCCGCCCCAGCCAAGGTTGTAAAAGTCCGGAGAACCGGGGATCCTAGTACCCAAGCACTAACTCGTAGACATGTCAGTCCCCGGAAGGTCATCCTCGCGAAGCCAAACGGACCTTTGCGGCATCGATGAAAGCCTTTCTCTCGGGCTTGTTCATGTCCCGCCACTCCTTGCGCACCACCGGTTTGCGGCACGCGTACTGACTGATGGGAGGAAAGGCAGCGGCGGCCGCTACGCTGCAGAAAGCTACGAGGAATGCAGAGGGCTTCATTGTATGGCTGGATCTTGCCCGAAAAGCGTCTGTGGCGGTCGTTAAATATGTGCAGACAGAGAAAAAAAACAAATAGTTGATTTCCGCGGACGGATGCACCGGTTGCGTCGACAAGAGATGCTGTCATAGTGTACCGAACCCACACTGTCAATGGTTTGAAGGGGTAGCGGGGACATGGTGGATTGATTGCGGAACGTCGTATGGCTCCCATACAATGGTACGTAATGACAGTTGGGAACGCCTCTGAGGTCGGCGCGCTCTCTGGAGCGCAGTAAGTGATGGGCGCTATGCAGGTCGGTATTGGAAGTGGAACAAGGAGGCGGTCCTAATACACAATTCAATAACATGAGACACGAATCAGTGCCATCGCGAGATCTAGGCATGTCGGATCCACAAGTGGAACTGATGCGTCCGGCTGGAATCTTAAATATCAAGTAGAACAAAGCATGCTAGACTTACAAGCCGATTCTCTACCTTCGTCTATACAATGCCAGGTGCGGTCCGCCGAGTCGAAGAACACCCGATCCATGACGTTTTTACCGTCGGGTTCGGTGAGTAGAAGACGTGGTGGTCTTAGTTCCAGAGCAACGTACTCAGTCGCTCGTCATGCCAGGGCCGGCCGGATTGGCCATCGCTATCGCGTTGCACGACCATCCGCAGGGTGGTTCTCTCGACGCACGGTTCATCGAAGCGCAGCCGGAATTCGCGTGGCATCCTGGGATGCTCATTCCGGGCTACAGGGTGAGAAATATGCAACACCTTGAACAAGAAAAAAAGAGAAAGCGCACTAAATCGGACCTGCAGATGCAAGTCTCGTTTCTCAAAGACCTAGTGACAATGCGAGACCCGACGTCCAAATTCTCTTTTCTCAACTTTATGAAAGTGCACGGCCGGCTGGTCGATTTTTTCAACCTGTATACCTTCCTGCCTCTGCGGACGGAGATGAACGACTACATGAAGTGGTGTGCGTCACATTTCGCCGACAGGGTGACGTATTCCGCCGAGGGTGTCAGCGTGGAGCCGTATTTCTTGCCCAGAAGCGACGGTCGGACAGTGGAGGTGCTCAAAGTCAGCTACCGGAACAAGCTCACGGACGAGATCGAGTATGCGCTGACGAGGAATGTGATCATCGCCACGGGGGCACAACCGAGGGTACCTGACGGTTTTCCGAAGGACCACCGCGAGTGGTGCATTCGTCCAGCTATCTGTTCACGGAGATACCTTCGGATGTGAAGAGCATCGGTGTCATCGGCGCGGGGCAGTCTGCTGGGAGATTTTCAAGCATACGACGACGCGGTTCCCGCAAGCGGAGACCAACCTGATTCTGCGAAAGACGGCCATTCGACCGGCCGATACGAGCGCGTTCTTGAACGAAAAGTGAGTCGCTGCATCCGTTGTCCGGAGGGTAGATGACATGATTTGGTTTAGGTACAACCCAGAAGGAGTGGATTATTTCTTCAACCTGAACGAGCAAAACAGAATCGCACTCCTGAACGAGATGCAGAATACGGCGGTGGGGATTGTTCACCACACGCTCCTAGAAGACCTATGGAATATCAAGTACCTGGAAAGTAAGTGGCACTGTAGTTGTGAATCGCATCACCCGCTTGACGATGACGACGAAATGTAGAGGCCTATGGAAGCTACGGAAAACATGTGATCCTGCCCAACATGGACCTAGATAGCGTCGAGGCAGACGACGATGAAGTAACGGTCACGATGACAGACAGGATCAGCGGGGAAAAGGTCGTCAAAAAATACGACTTTCTGTTCAATGGCTTAGGGTACATTCGCAAGACGCAAATGACGATGCTCCAAGAGCACCTCTCTCAGTTGTTCCCATTGTCTCTGAGACGCGACTACTCTGTCTGGACAGACGATCCAAACTTTCGTGCCGGTATATATTTGCAGGGTCAAGCAGAAGGAAGCCACGGAATTGGAGACGGAGCATTGAGTCTGATGAGCGTTCGTGGATGGGAGGTCGTCGAGAGCATTCTTCGAAGAAAATCAGGAAAGACTTGGGCACCGGACGAGAAACACAACATTGTTCAGTTGGAGAGTCGCACAGACGGTTTGATTTGGGGATTTTAGAATTTCACGTGACCTGTACTACGCTTTCTCGTTTAGATGCTGCGAACTCTTCTTCTCTCTGCAATTTTAGGCGTATTCACGCTTCTCCTCTACGCTCGTATTTCATCGCCATCACATTTTTCAACAAAAATGGCGTCCACAAGCTGGTCTTCGCCGTTCGCAGCATGGCATGCCCGAGCACTCGAGACAGCTCACCCAAATCCGCACGATTTCACGCCTACTCTGTCTTCTCTTCTCCTTGCCGTCTTGCGCAACGATCCTGTCGAGACGGAAGGGATCACCCTTGCCTTGTTCTCTTCCAAAGCAAGCGACACGCAAAAGGTCATCGCCGTGGACGCAGTGGGCCGCGTCCTGCTCGTCTCATCTACCGACGCAGATGGCATCCTCGCACTCGCTCAACAGACTCGCGATCTCCCTGATACAAGCGCGTGGCGCAACACCTGGATCATCGCGCACGATAGGACGAGCCAGCCGATCGATCGGTTATTCGTCGCTCCCAAGGCCCCCAAGACCTCTCCTTCGTTGGATGATCTGAAGCAAGTCAGCGTGCAGGGCTTTTCCAAGACACAGCGCGCTCTTGTCAAACCCGTGGAAGGACGCACCGAGCTGCCCGATTCGCTGTGGGAGTTGGCCGGACTTGTGCTCGAGGCGAGGGAAGATGCGGTGCTTGGCGGGCGTAGAGATGAGGTGGTGCTGGACAAGATCAGGTCCATCGTGAGCCCCTTGTTCTGAGGTATCTCGCCGCCTTGATGTTTTCAGTGTTCTACTGATACCTCGTATGTAGTTCGTGTTTTCTTCTACATGTACAATAGTGGCATTCTCAAGCAATAACAGTGACACGTGTGGGGGTTCGGTCAGTTACGCCTCCCAGATTCGTCCTATATTGTCCACGATCTCGTCTGAATTTCGATCTGCCGCCATAAGCGGTCCTCTTCCCGTTGATCGATTCGATAGCATGCCTCTGGCCTGGAACAACCTTAGCCATTTTCACTGAACGACGAAGTTCATAGGAATGCCAGGTGGGACAGTAACTAGAACCAGCATTTAAGAAATGTCTACTGTCGCCGTGGTACGTGGGGCGCAACAGTGCTGTCATAATAAGTCATTCCTTAATCCTTCAGAAACTTTCGAAATTTATTGAACATAGACTATCAAAAAGTAAAGCTTTGGAAATAATAGAAGATCACACAGTATTGGAGTAAAATTTCATGGCATATACCCAACCTACTCACACTGGTGAACTAGATAAACATCATCCGCCTCGTGCAAGTCTGGATTATTGGGCTTTTGAGTCACGATTGCTTGCCTGGGATGAAAATAGAGCAGAATCACCGATACTCTTGAATTTGTGTTCCATACTTCAGCTCACGGAACACATAGTGTCGTCCATTTGCAAGGATTTGAGGAGTACGATTGTGAGCAGTACGCCTTTCATGCTGGTAGTAATGGAGCTCATTCCGGGGATCGACATTATGCCTTAGACGATATTCGTGGAACCACGTGATGCTATGGCCCCATTCAGGTTGTCCGTTAACCAACGCCAGAACGACTGGCAAAGCTATTGGTTGAGGCCACTGCAAAGTCAGGTTAAGATCCCTCGTAATCATCTGATTTTGAGTGAAGGACTACCGGTAATCCTGGAAACAAGGCTGGATAAATGGGGCCATGGTCTATCACATTGACATGGAGAACTGGTCTTTGTACCGAAAGCCAGGCTCCGTTGTCAAATTGTGTCTGGACCATGAGATGGGTCACTCCTGGAGCAGTGCAAACTGCTTGCTGTCTGTACGTCGGCCAATCATGAATGTGCTGAAAATAAATGTCATTGGTGGCTTGGTCCACGTATCGCGATCCTTCAGAGCCAAGAAATCCTCTGTAGTACTGTTGCTGCGCCATTGCTGGTCCTTGATTTTCAAATGTAGAGATTAGTCCAGTCATCTTCGGTGGAATGAAAGGGTCTATGCACCTCGATTATGAGACAGAATACACGAAGGCCGTGATGGCCAGCTTCATGGCATGCATGTTTTTGTACATAGTGAAGCACCTTCGCCACATTAGAAGCTGTGAGATTACGCGAACTACATCGAAGTTGTAAGAACATCTACGAAAAAAGAGCATCCGGCATCAATGGAGTGTGGCGAACGAAGTTGCCAGAACATTTACGAAAAAAGAACATACTATCATAACCCCACATCAGCCACAACCTGCCTTTTGTCCACCTTGAACATCTTGCTCACTTGGACACCGTCCTGTACCAAACCTGGTACACAGGACATTATATTAGCACCGTACAGGTATTATTTGGGGGAATGCAATATCTGGTGAGGGAAGAAAAATGGTTGACTCACGCTTGCCGGTATTGCTGTATCGGAGTTTACTCGTACGACCTCGATAATCTTTGTGGTCAGCTGGGGGTCGAATATATCACGCGGTCTCTGTGTGACTGCGGGAAAGGTAGGTCGTGGCCGATGTGTCGAGTCATGATAGTACAGCATTAGTGGAATGTGGCGAACATAGCTCACTTTAATTGTATGTGTTTGGTCCTGTGGTAGTGGCTTAAAAGCATGGATGGTTCAACCGTTCAAGCTCAGGCTCTTTCACTCAATTTGCTCTGACAACATCTGCCTATACTCACAATGTCGCGTCGTCGCCAGGTATGGTTCACAAGCATTTGTCAATCTCTTCTATTCACATACATGTGTAGATTCACACCCCTCCAACCTCGCCTGTGCGTGCTGGTCCATCGGTTGAACGAACAGCAAGCGCCAGAGTGGCAGGGCCCCGGAACGATCTGGAGAGGCTTATGTTTGCTATGGAGCAAAAGTACAAGCACCCTGATCAGCCTGGAACTGACTGGGCCCGAGAGGATGAAGCGGAAGAACACTATCTCTCCAGAGGCTTCAGTGAAGATCAGCTCGCCGAATATCGTCGAAAGCATGACGAGTACGCGAACGAATATGCGAAGCGCTTCGGAGATCAAATAGCTGCCAGTGTAATGGGGGTGCGCCTTCTCTTCCTCACTCATGCCGCATGCTTGCCACTCACCACCAGCCACGTTTTGCAGGCTAAGCCTGAGAAGACCAACGAACAATTCGAGATATACAACATCCCCAATACCCGGAATCCGAAGCTCGCACTTCGTCTGTGGAACGGCGGCATGGAGAGGCATGGCAGCTTCTGCCTGGACTATTTCGACCTTGACAACCGAAAGCCCATCAACACTCCGCCCGGCTACAAAATTGTCTCCCCTGGTGGAAACCTGCCGAGCGGTTCTTCAGCGCTGTGGTCTTTCGAAAGTGCATTCGGTATAGCGCAAAAGAATATCTTGCAAGGGGAAGAGAGGTTCGGCGTTCCGGAGGGCTCGCATTGGTGTCTTCTTTACAACGAGGCCGAGGTCCTGCGCTTCGCCGTGCCAACGCGCAGGCACCCGAATTTTATACTCCCGACTCGTTTCTGACCAGCGTCTTTTTTTCCGCTCTCCATATCTTGTAATTGTAGATTCTTTTCACTGTCTATGAAAGGAGGCCTTGATGGTCGTGATCATGTTCGTATGCAGAAAATATACACGTGAATTTCTTTTCTGACGTCGACGCGCCTTGCTTCGGTTCGCCAACTGGCAACAGTGTAGGCCAATGCGG
Organism: Macrocybe gigantea; assembly: GCA_011319805.1. NCBI lineage: Eukaryota > Fungi > Basidiomycota > Agaricomycetes > Agaricales > Callistosporiaceae > Macrocybe > Macrocybe gigantea. The sequence continues at coordinate 69,209 of SJRY01000206.1, forward strand.
CCGTCGCTTTTCCACTCGTCGAAATTGTTTCATAGCATTTTTCCTAACGCACGGTAATTTACAAGGAGTCAGACCAACCCTCCAGACCTGCCCATCGCCCTTCACCCTTGTGCACGTTTGTGCCGCTCGTTCGTTCTTGCCACAACCAAGCGCCAACATTTCGGCGTTTTGGGGAAAAAATAACATTGACAATCCTACATCCTTTTCTCGACCTCCTCGCCACCGCCAATCATCTTATAGTGCCATTTATGGCTTTTCGTGCCGTGCTTCACGATCCACCAGTAGACGAGATAAACCGCTACATAGTAAACGGACCTACTCCAGTTCCTCTCGTGCACTGTGGCTCCTGCTTCAACTAACTCGACGTGACGTTGCATCACCAAGCCCATCTCTTTCCACGACCTGATCTTCACTCGATCTATGAGGTGCAAGCAAGAACCTGGCTTGGAGAGCCGTGAATACGGTTCTTTCGTCGTATAGGCACAGCTGGGCCTCCTCGATTCCTGATGTCCACGATCTCATCCCAAACTTCGATGAGACTGTACCCATCGATCCAATTTTGGAAAAATCACATTCACCATCCTATCATCTCTTCTCAGTCTTCTTACCTGCCATCCATCATGTGATGCCTCTTGCTACTGTTCTTGTCGCAAGTGTGGGACCGCTAATCGCCACCGACCACAAGTTCCCCATGGCCAGGTGCGTACTGCCTTTACGTATCTTACCCACCGGTTTTGCAATAATAGCCCTAGGCTGATACAGCGTCCTCCACGTCGCTGCCACTCCTATCGATTTTTCGATAGCCAACCGAGCGTATCATGATGGAGCCACGCGCCACCATGGCGCGTCCGATACAAAGCTGTTTGCAGTGTATGTGTTTGAGCCCTTTTCGCTCGCGCTCCAGTGTAACCCTTTTCTCATCTATCCCTCGCTTCACACGCCAGGCCGCAAGCGCAAGATTAAATGTGAGGCTCAACTCCACGCCAGGCATCCCTGATGGACCGTTGATGCTCATTGCCATCATTTTGTGTGCTCCATAGGCAGCCGCTCGATACCTTGCACACCTTGCCAGCTACGGGGAGAGGAGAACAGGTGCAGGGAAGTCGACCGGAACGCGGAGCAGTGAGTGAATTCATGGCAATTACGTCTCTCGCGTACGCGCACTCATATGCTGTCTTCGGGAGGACGGAGCACAAGCCAGCGGAGACGGAGGGCATTCTCGAGCGCGTGCAGGCCTTGGAAGCGACGGTGACGAAACTCTCGAGGATCATTGCGCGCGACTCGAGATTTGGCTCTGCGAGGTCACCAGACGACACCATGTACACAGTGGAGACACCAGACGCTCTGGGTGCCTCTCTCGCACCGCCTGCCATCCGGTCCTCATTGGGACCAGTAACACGAGCGAGGAGGAAGTCGCCATGATGCTCGAGGTATGTCCCTTTTGTGGAGGGAACACCGTTCTGTCACTGCTGGCTGCTTAGGACTTTGCGATGGGCCACCGCATCAACACCGTGCGCGCGACGCAGGATGCGGAGGACGGGCCGCGTGCTAGAGCTGTTTCAAGGTCCGGTTCTCCGAGCTCTTCAGACAGTCTGCCTAGATCGCAGAAGCACCACTCTCGCTGCTCCTCGTGGATCAGAGCGGCGATGTCGTGACGCACCTTGTGGCGCTGCTGCCGACCATGGAGCAAAGTGTGGTTCTGGTCAACTTTATGTACGTTCTCGATCTCCCCCTCACCGCCTGACTGCTCTGTCGAACTTGAGATAGTTTGAATGCCTGGAATGGTATTCCAAGGTGTGCTTGACTTTGTGCTTCTGGGCCAATGAACGATAATGCTGTCCTGGACCTCAGGTCCTCCACAGACCAACATTTGAGAAAGAGGTGCCTCAGCATTTATCCACATTTTTTGTCTCAAATGACCCGGTTTGCATGCTGCCTGCCTCTCCAAGGCAGCCACGCTGCGCCTCCAGGTAGAAACTGCGTTAATACCGTCAGTCCCGTCTCGTTCTTGGGCGTGTACTGTATGGTCCTGTGTCTCGCGTTTCATCTTATCGAGCCGGCGCTGGCCAGGCAGCTTCACATTGACGCTGGGGAGTCGGCGTCGCTCGCCCAGACGATGTATTCCGCCGCGCAGGTGAGCGGCAGTGCTTCCGCGACGCGTCCTTATTTTGTTTCCTCTTCCTCATTCTAGGCGTGCATACACTATGACGAGTTTTGGACGCACAACCTCGAGCATCTCCAGTGCATCATGTAAGTATGACGCCATCGTCGATGAAACCCATCCGGTTCGCTCGTGCTGATTTACTCATCATTCGCAGATTGATGGCGTGTATCAGCAGAACTTAGACGAAGCAGAGTGCGCCCTTTCTTCATTTCGCGCTTCTGCTTCCTTTTTTAGGTTTGCGTTTTAGCTCTCATTGGGCGCTTCTGGGGCGGCGATTAAAGTGGGCTGCTCCGTACCATCTCCATAGTCAGGCTATATCGATCGAGCTGTCTTCTATGGTCGCAGATCGCCCAAATCGCCAAGCGGATCATAGTATGCGCTCCTAAGTTGCGCACGTTCGGCCCAAGCTGATGCTCCAAAGACAGATGCGTCCAAGAATATGAACAAGGCCGTCATCGAAACATCTGACGAGGTAACCCTGCATCAAAGTGCATCATATGATGATATCTTCCCAGAGGCGTTCAGCGATCCGCCTCCAGTGGAAATGTTATCCTCGAGCGATGTATTTGCCGCCTTTGAGCTCGACGACCAGACGATGGCTGAGCTCTCAGAGCTCCTCTGCGACAACACCTTCCAGAGTCTGTGGAGATGACGAATCGTATCAGACAGCATTGGCATTATGTTCATGATGTCTATTATTGGGTCGGGCCCTAACGTATTCCCACCAGAATATGATGTGATCTCTGTGACATGTTGACAGACGGAATGGTTTGCCTGTGCTGTGCGCGTGTCCCTTGATCTGTCTGTGCTTCCTTTCAATGGAAGCTGAACATATCGGTGTTTGATCTTGCCGCTGTTCCTAATTTCTTTCTTTCCTAAACATTCGCGCGCTAGAACGTGTTTGCGAAAAACTATCAACATGCTTTCGCCCTTCAAGCAAATTCCACTGCTATCTTTGCTATTCGCAGACTACCTTGCTCCTGCCCCCCGTCCGGCATCTATCGTCGACAGAGCAAAGTACTTCTTTACGTTGTAAGTGGCCTCCTGTCCCTCTAACGTTTCTGGTCACTAATCAAGAGTGTACAGTGGAGACAGGTAAGCCGAAACATTTTGCAGTGAAATCGTGTGCTCCAGATATCTGAACCGCCTGGCAGTTATAGTTAGTTCCCTTCATTGATTCACCAAACTATTCGTGTTGGTAAAACTTCAATACCTCAGCCTGGGAAGGATGGTCCGGCGCAGGCGATCCACTCGTGCCATACCTCATGCTCTGCACATCTGCGGGGCCTAATTGGGCCCGCCACCTGAACACGATGGTCGGACATACCCAACTCGTTAACGTGTGTATGGGCCATGAGTTATGCGATACCCTTCGCTTTTGACCAGGCGGCGCTCCCTTTCTACTTGATCCAGCTCGCAGTGAGCGGTGCGGCAGCGGATGGAAGCATCGTCCCTTCCGTTCCAGCCGATTTCAGGATACAGGCGGCGTCTTTCCTAAGTTACGTGGTGCCCAATAGGGTTCCCTGGACGAGCGATAATTCCATATTCTTCATCACATTCGGGAGTAAGTCCGATAACTATAAGGAAGTACTAAAATGAACGTCGATGATCATTCGACTCTTAGCGAATGACGTGAACAACTCTTACTTGAGCACAATCGGAAACGGCACCGCGCTGTACGAACTGGACTTGAACTCCTATTTCGCCACCGTGGACCGGCTATACGCGGCAGGAGCGCGGCATTTCGTGTTCAACAACGCTGTGCCGTTTGACCGGGCGCAGATCGGCGTCGTAGTAGGCCCGGTTTTCCAAGCTAAGCTCGCAGTCAGTCCATCATTTGCCCAAGGCTCTCGGCCAGCTGATATATATCCCGCAGAGCAGTATCATCGAGTTTAACCGATTGCTAGCTGTCAAAGCCAAAGCATACTGTGCGTCAAAGAGACATCAACTTGAGGTGTCTGGTGTTCGATACCCGTACGTGCTTAACTTACTTTTATGCTGTAATATGCTGCGATCGCCAATATCGTAAACTTCGGTTGCGCCAACGCGCAGACACCCTGTTCCAGGCTCTCATGGACCGATATCGTTCATTCGGCTTCGTGACGCCGAATGAGTACTGTAATTCATATGCCCTGCGAACCAGTGCGCGATCGAGCCAGCAGATCCTGCCTGCTTGGCTGATGTTTCTGCATGTGAGTCACTATCACACCAAGATTATTCATCCCTGACATGTATTCATCTAGATATTTGGAAGGATTTAGCCCATCCGGCATGGAGGGCGCATCGGATGTGGGCAGAGGACCTACTTTTCGAGCTCTCTATGGTCTTTTGAACAAGATTGGTCATATGGAAGCTCGTGCGCCATGGAAAAAAATATCGGTGGTTTTTGCATCGGTGGTTGATATCTGATGGGTATTTGATTCGTATGTACTGTAGCACGATTTATGAGAAGACTTCGATGGAACTTTTAGAGGCTTCCAGTCACAGTCGAACCTAGTCATGCAAGATATGCTGTGGTCCACCAGCCAGTTCAGGGCAGCGACTCACATCGCTCGGTTCCACTACCCCATCAAACAGCGTCTTTATGCCCTGGCCGGTCCCGGTATGAGGCCCATGCTTAGAGAGTACGAGATCTCCCCTCCGACCGGTTGATTCAATGCAGCGCAGCTGTCGCATAACCCTTGTGACTGTCCGCTGACATCCAAAACGCGGGCCTCATCGGGGAACGATTCGTCATCCCTGACTTGACCGTCGACGACTGGGTCGAGGCGGTAACAATCCCGCCTTGTGTCACCATATCGGCATCATAGTCCACGACCATGCCTTACCACGGTGACCAAGACGATGACGTCCTGGCGGCGATAACAGCGCCGTGGATGGACATGCTCGCCAGGCGAAGCAGCTTGGACGGGGTTATCCCCAAAGCACCTTTCCCACATTTGTTCCAAATTCAACGTACGTACTGTAAAGCCGATTCTTGTTGGTCTTCACTGCAATGCCAGTGACGTGACATCAGAACCAACCCGCTCAGCGTTGATGGGAAATAAGACTGGACACCGAATCCAACGGTGGCAAGACTAGAATGCGACGTGACCGGTAAGAAAAAGCTATACATGCACAATGAATGCTATCGTCACACTCTTCTGACCTCCTCCTCATTCCAGCCACTCATGATGAGGGGCGGCTTGAGAACGTCGGGAACGGTATCCACGCTACATTATATTGATAAGTCATTCACCCGTAAAAAAAAATCCGCACCTGTGTTGTAAGAGTTGCATCGCATTCTGCACAAGTTGGTCTGCTTCATCAAGTCGATTTTCGTTGCGCCCCGCCTCTGCACCTCGAAATTTGGTCAATGCGTCGCGAGCAAATGCTAAAGCTTTTTCCCATTCTCCCGTACTCGGTCTTGGCCTAGCTGCCTCGGAAGCCCGCTTGAGCGAGCGATCGTAGTATGCTTGCAAACTAAGAATATAACCCTCGAGCAATATATCGAATATCATTTCGCATATTGGCCGCAGGGCGCAAATGAATGGAAGAGGGTTTTCCATCCGTGAGTGATCTCCGATATCGAAGCCTAGTCTCACGGCTGCAGGATCTCCAGCAGGGTCCCACGCCTGAAGGTGTAAGGAGTGGTTTTACCATCAAACCGGAAGAACTGAAAAGAGCCACCGTCGGCAAGAACCGCGTAGACTGGCACGGCAAGTTCCTTTCCGACGTTTTTGAAGTTGCAAGCTGCAAACACCATAATGAGTAGAGAGAGTACAAACGAGAAAGTAAGAGCCGACCGTCGCATGCCGCAATTATTTGGGCAATAGCATCTAAACGCTCATTTTGACCGGTGATCTTGAACTTGACTTCCGCCACACACAGCAATAGCGCCGGATGACTTTAAATAATACTCAATCGTGCCACTTGTTGTTTTGGGCCCCTGCTTCTAATTTCAGTTGGTTCTGGAGAGCGAAGCCAAATAAAGCGACAAGGCGATTGAAGATCTGAGAGCAGGAGGTTGAGTTTATTGCGGTGTTGTGATGATTCGACTTGTTCTTACAGGGGACGTAAATCGAGATGTCGCCTCCTCATTGGTATGCTTGTTCAAGGGACCGTACTGTAGCAGCTGTATATCCATGTCCTCCAATATTGACTTGAACAGCGGCGTGGGGATTCTGGAACGATGGAGCTCAAAGGTTGGTATGAATTCGACTTCTTTATCGGGGTTGAGTTCTACTAAACCAGCCATTTCTTGGAAAGTTGGTTTGGAGAAACCTAGTCGCAAGGTGTCTTCTAAGAGGCAGGTTTGAACCCATCTGAAAGGGGCGAAAGATATCAGACGAACCTCTTAGGATCTGTCTTAACGCCGATAGAGAGAAACGATGCTCTTCCATTAAATGAAGGACAGCTATTTCCGCTGACCGATCGTCGGAGATATTTTCTGACAACAATTTGCGGATGGCGTCGCCAGAAAGTTGTTTTTATCACAGCGTCGCTTGTGGCGGCTCATGGCCGTTCCAAGACAAACTGCTATGCCACGCTCACATGATGCTCCTAGACACAGCGTGCCGCTGTCAGAATCTCTCATCTTGCCCTTGAATGATGCGCCGAATCGCGCACCCAGCTTCGCCATTCAGGTCTTTCAGTCAATTTTTCGCAAAGGCTCACGTCGATTCTTGCATGGGAGGAATTGTCAAGCGCGGAACGGCGAACCACCATGGCAAGCGATCACGATGGTTTGTCATACCCGTCTGCACAAGGTAAGGCGCCTAAGTGGAATGCTCGGCGGCGGCACCATGCTCCCTCTAGTCCCCTCTCCTCCGTTCGCCACTCGCTACACGCATGGCTGCACAATATGCCTCTAGATCCTGCCTCTTTGCCGCAGATATCGAAGCCTAGTCTCACGGCTGCAAGGATCTCCAGGCAGGGTCCCACGCCTGAAGGTGTAAGGAGTGGTTTTACCATCAAACCGGAAGAACTGAAAAGAGCTGAAAAGGCAAGCCACCGCGTAGACTGCATAGACTGGCACGGCAAGTTCCTTTCCGACGTTTTTGAAGTTGCAAGCTGCAAACACCATAATGAGTAGAGAGAGTACAAACGAGAAAGTAAGAGCCGACCGTCGCATGCCGCAATTATTTGGGCAATAGCATCTAAACGCTCATTTTGACCGGTGATCTTGAACTTGACTTCCGCCACAAGCACAGCAATAGCGCCGATGACTTGAAATAATACTCAATCGTGCCACTTGTTGTTTTGGGCCCCTGAATTCTAATTTCAGGTTGGTTCTGGAGAGCGAAGCCAAATAAGCGACAAGGCGATTGAAGATCTGAGAGCAGGAGGTTGAGTTTATTGCGGTGTTGTGATGATTGACTTGTTCTTACAGGGACGTAAATCGAGATGTCGCCTCCTCATTGGTATGCTTGTTCAAGGGACCGTACTGTAGCAGCTGTATATCCATGTCCTCCAATATTGACTTGAACAGCGGCGTGGGGATTCTGGAACGATGGAGCTCAAAGGTTGGTATGAATTCGACTTCTTTATCGGGGTTGAGTTCTACTAAACCAGCCATTTCTTGGAAAGTTGGTTTGGAGAAACCTAGTCGCAAGGTGTCTTCTAAGAGGCAGGTTTGAACCCATCTGAAAGGGGCGAAAGATATCAGACGAACCTCTTAGGATCTGTCTTAACGCCGATAGAGAGAAACGATGCTCTTCCATTAAATGAAGGACAGCTATTTCCGCTGACCGATCGTCGGAGATATTTTCTGACAACAATTTGCGGATGGCGTCGCCAGAAAGTTGTTTTTCATCACAGCGTCGCTTGTGGCGGCTCATGGCCGTTCCAAGACAAACTGCTATGCCACGCTCACATGATGCTCCTAGACACAGCGTGCCGCGTGTTCAGAATCTCTCATCTTGCCCTTGAATGATGCGCCGAATCGCGCACCCAGCTTCGCCATTCAGGTCTTTCAGTCAATTTTTCGCAAAGGCTCACGTCGATTCTTGCATGGGAGGAATTGTCAAGCGCGGAACGGCGAACCACCATGGCAAGCGATCACGATGGTTTGTCATACCCGTCTGCACAAGGTAAGGCGCCTAAGTGGAATGCTCGGCGGCGGCACCATGCTCCCTCTAGTCCCCTCTCCTCCGTTCGCCACTCGCTACACGCATGGCTGCACAATATGCCTCTAGATCCTGCCTCTTTGCCGCAGCCCCATGTGGCGCATACGTGATGTACCTCGTCGGACACGCGCCGCTCCATGAGGGCACGTAGCATCATCGCGTGCGTCGAGCGCTGCTAATCGTGCTCTGCCCGCCACTGCACCGCAGCTGCCGTGCGACGCGAGCAAGAGTGGGGCAGTGATTTCGTTTGTGCAGCTGCCAGCGGCTGACAGCCTGCTTGATGATGAAAGAGAAAGCAAGGCCGCAGCGCACTGGGATTGCTCAGTGCTGATCCGCCAGCAGCTCAAGCAGGTCGTTGTTCATGTCCTTCGCCTTATTCCTGCACCACGCCACACAACAAAGTCATTTTTCACGCTTCTCTTCTTAACCACACTGATATCCCGACACGATCGTGCGTCGAATATCATAAATTCTATTCTACGGTGATACGAGGAAGTGAGAATGACTCTGCGAATGTGGCAATCAGCGCACTAATATCGGAATATCCCTCATTATTGAGTTGTCTACGAGCAAATGGATCTCTCCAGATGTCGTCCACATACTCAGCAGCGCCAGAAGCATGGAATACCTTGGCAAACGCAGCGTGAATGGCTAATAACTGTGCATCTGGAGGCTCAATCGGTGGCTTGCTGTTTGAATGATCAACAAAGGTGACAACTCGGTCTCGAACTACATTCTTATGTCTTGTGTTCACCAGGTACGTGTCAGGATCACCCTTCAGCAAGAGGATCAGCGCTAGCAAAGATTAGCTTGGAAGTGAATCATCACCGTTGGCGTGAACCATAAACCAAACTCGCCGAAGAGAGTGTGGAGATCATTTCGAAGTATCATTGCATTTCTTGGCATGTTGATTCCTGATCGACACAAGAGCCTAATGTCCATGCCTGTCCAGGCACGTAGCATATCCCAGGTCACAGCTGCGTTGACCTATTACCAAGATCAGTCACGAAAAGGACATAATACCGGTGAAAGACACTCACAGATTGATCTCTACGTTGCTCATCAAAATCATTTAATGCAAACGGCACAATGTATGTTGCTTCTGTTGCGCTCACATCCACCACGCCGTCTGCAAACTGGCGATATCTGGTTGACAGATCCCGTGAAATTGCGCACTTGTAATCCTCACGAGCATATAGCTGACAAAGTCTGCCTGAGAATGGATTTTTTTCTGGACTGGAAGCGGATCACCAGGTTAGAAAGAGCGTGCTGGTCTCCTCGGCTCGCCATGTCAATCAAGGCTGCAGTGTCGTCAGGATCCGGAGTCTGCGGTGGAGATGGTTCAACAGTTCGGATCTTGGATGTAGCACTAACTAAGTGCGCCAAAATGCATTTGACGTTGAATATATTTGAGACAAGTTGGACACGTACTTGGGAAAATCATGCCATCTAACCAGGCCTGAGCAAGCTTGGCCAGCTGTGTGATCTTCTCCGCTTTTGAAAAGCCTTTTGTTTCCTCAAGGATGCAGCGTGCAACATACAGCTTCCCTTCCGGTGCCGGAGCGTAGTCAATCAGAGCCTGTATGACCGCAGACGCTTGAAGATTGCTTGTTGTACACTTTGCATCTCCAAGGAGTGTCAGTTGGTCTTGGGCATCTCGAATCACGACATCTGGATGTAATTCTTCATCGCTGTCTGTAAGAGGGCTGAGATCGCCATCGTCGCTTTGGAGAGCCATGGTGGTGTAGACGGATGGCGATTGATTATGAGAAATGCCCATGTTAGTTTTCTTTTTCCCACATTGTTTTGCACCCGCTCCTCCTCAATCAACGCCTCCTGCGAGCATATTGTAGGAGAACATGATGTACTTGAGCCTGTGTCTCTAACATAACGGGGTCTTTGCCCTTTGATGTTGCTTTGATGCTCATATACAGACCTGCGACTTCCAGGACAAGGCAGCCATTGCCTTCACTTTCCTGAGTTACGTGGCACCGAACCGAGTTCGTTGGATGAGCGATAATGCCATAGTCTTCATCACGTTCGGAAGTATGTAAGTTCTTTTCCATACAATAACTGGGAGGAAGTTCCCTCAACTCTTAGCGAATGACGTGAACAACTCGTACACGGCACAGCGCTGTACGAGCCGGACTCGTACTTCTCCACTGTGGATCGACTGGTACGCGGCAGGAGCACGAAATTTCGTGTTCAACGACGTTGTGCCGTTGGACAGGCGCAAATCGGTGTCGTAGTCGGTCCGGTTTTCCAAGCTAAGCTCGCAGTCGGTCCACCACTTGCTCAATGCCCTCGGTCATGCTCGCCGTCAAAGCCAGTTCATCCTGCGCGTCCAAGAGGATATCAACTTGAATCTGGCGTTCGATACAAGTACGTGTTTGGCTTATTTCCATGCTGCGATTGGCAGTATTAAAACTCTGAACTTTGGTTGTCAGCAATGCGCAAACACCCTGTTCCAGGCTTTCATGGTCCGCTATCGTTCATTCGGCTTTTATGACGCCGACCGAGTGCTGTAATTCATATACCTCGCGAATCAGCTGTGCGATCGAGCCAACAGATCTTGTCTGCTTGGCTGATGTTTCAAGAAAAAAAGAATACCGGCGGTTTTGTTCTCGGTGGTTGATATCTAATAAACAGCATTCGATTCGTAAGTAGCACGATTTACGCTCTGCTACAACACAACGGCATCCTCGTTGACTGATCTCATCTATACCGTCATAACCATCAGCTCCGTGAAAGATCAGCAAACCTCTACAAAATCGCGGACAGTTCTACTAGTAAATGTTTAGCCCAACGCCGATCTGCTCGCCACGCAGGGTGCAGTCCATCCTTCCAAACGTCTGAAATTGTGTTCGACCGCGTGAGCATTCCATCCAGGGGACTGACGACATGATCATTTTCTCACATGAAGAAGCGGGACCAAGGCAAGACGGGTGAGCCGCTTCGATGGCGCAGCTAGTTCTCTGAGCATATGCATTGCAAAATTTATCCGGCGTTGCGAAGCCGAGCGTCTTATAATGGTCCATAATCGTGGTGAAAAGCGTATCTGCACTCCACACGGGCGTTTAGCAAAACGGTAGAGTTGGCTTATGATGGTACACTCACGGGTATCGAACACTAGGCACTTCAGGGTGATGTCCCGCTTGGACGCGCAGTACTTCTTTGCCTTGACTCTCAATAGCCGGTTGAACTCATTGATGCTACTCTAATCAGCGGCAAAAGAGTAATCGTGGAGGCATGGCTCGCGTCTGCGGACAGGACTACGTACTGCGAGTTTAGCTTGTAACACAGGGCCTTGAGATGCGCCCGCCTGAGCCCTGTCAAACGGCACGACATTGTTGAAGACAAAGTGCCGGGCTCCCGCGGCGTACAGTCGCTCGACAGTGGAGAAGTACGAAGTCAAGTCTTTATCGTACAGGGCTGTTCCGTTGCCGGCCGTGTTCTTGTAGGACCTGTTCACATCATTGGCTGAGGACCGGTCATGTCAGCACGCGCAGCAGCTCAACGATTCGGGCATAGAAGCTCAACTCCCAAACGCGATCACGAAAATGGCGTTGTTGGCGTTCCAGGGGACCTGCTTTTTGTTAGGCGCAACGAACTTCAAGAAAGACGTGGTTTGGCTTCTAAAATCGGGAGTGGAGGGAGAGATGATGCTCGCATCGGACGTAGCACCTCCGACGGCGAGCTGAGTCGCAGAAATTGGAATACTTTCAATGGAGAATGAACGATGTGAATAGGATGCATACATCGATGAGTTGAGTGTGCTTGACTAATGTGTTCAATTGGAGCGCCCAATTGGGACCGGCGGATGTGCAGCGATGGGGATATGTCCCGAGCGGATTTCCTGAGCCCGTCCATCCGTTCGTGGCTGGTGTGGTAAGCTCAAATGAGGAGGACCATATTATATGACATACTAAAGCTATAGCAGTACCGATGCGAGTCAGTCACGTCAGAGCCAAGATCTATGATGCTTGAAGGCACCTATCTCCACTGCACGCTATCTGTGAACGACCACAATTCACCAGAAGGCATCGTACACTTACAACGCAAAGATAAACCTAGCTCTGTCGACGATGGATACCGGACTCGGAGCAGGCTCGCTTCCAAATAGCAAAGACAACAGAGAGATTATTTTGAAGAATGACTGCATCGCCGTTCGTGTCCGATGGAAAGTATTGCGAATAGTTGGTGCCCGTTTTAATCGAAAAGGATGCAGGGAGTTTCCCTGCGTCCGCTTGCAATGGAATCCGTGACGGGACGAAAAACTAGCTTCCGAGCAAGGTGGTAAATGGAATACAACACTTCCAAGATGACCGCCATGTTCTAGCTGACTGAATATTCAGATTTAGGGTGTGTCGGTGACGTTTCTCTTCGATTTTGCACTTCGGCTTTACAGTAACGAGCTAGCCAGTCATAGAAATCACGGTTCAGTCATTGCCTGGATTAGGCGAGGCCGTTCGACGTGTCGTGTCGTCCATAAATTAACTGTTCCAATGCCATTTCGGACGCCACGTGTGTAAAGGCAACCGTTGTACTCATCAGACTTCCATATCGCTATGAATGGAGTGGATCTATGGGTCAAACATGTCATACTACGGGCCGAATTTCATGCGATTGATATTACATTACTGCTTTGACGTGTTCCGATCTTAATTCCAAGATTGCATATAATGCTCAGCGACGCTTCTTTCGTGATTTAAAAAAAAGAAATTATTGTTCATTGACTGCCGTGAAAAATGGCGACCGTGGAAGACTGCGATCTCAGAATGATGACCTAACATTTCATTTCATCAAGAATCAAGCTCTTTCTTATTTCCTTCAACGTTATCATAGATAAGTCCCTCCATCGCCGCAGCGGCATGAGGTAGAACAAGCCTAGGGCAGTGCAGATAGCTGGGTGAGTAGACCCTGAGCCCAAAGGCGATCTGCGGCCCAGGCAGGATGGAGCCCATCCTTCCAAACATCTGAGATGACTGATGTGAGTATACGCGCTGAAGGTTCGATAAAAATTGATATGACTTACACACAGACACCGGACCCAAGCAGGATGGATCAGCAGCCTCCACGGAACAGCTACTTCGTCCGGCATATGCGTTACAAAATCCATCGGGAGTCATGAAACCAAACGACTGATAGTTGTCCATGATGTTGGCGAACACGACATCTGCATATTGTCAACGACGATGGAAGAACGGTGCAAAAAAGTGTGAGTTCGAAACACGTACGCGTGTCAAAGACCAAACATTTGACATCGCTCTTGGATGCGCAGTATGATGTAGCTTTGATGGTCAGCAAGCGGTTGAACTCCACAATACTACCCTGCGCGCGAGGTAGCGAAGGTAAGCGGAATTCGCTGGATAGTTCCTCGACCCACCGCAAGCTTAGCCTGGAGAGTTGGACCTTGTGAAACGCCCGCCTGGGCTCTGTCAAATGGCACGACGTTGTTAAAGACGAATTGCCTAGCTCCGGCAGCGTATAGCCTCTCGACGGTGCTGAAATATGAGTTTAGGTCTCGGTCGTACAAGTCGGTGCCATTGCCGGCCGTGTTCTTGAAGGAGTTGTTCACGTCATTGGCTGTGGATCGTCAGTCTCCATGTGATACTTCAAACCAGATATCCAATGAACATAATACTCACTGCCAAAGGCGACGAGAAATATGGCATTGTCACGATTCCAGGGAACCTTCTGCGGGTTTGGGACGATGAAGTTCAAGAAGGACGTGGTCTGACTCCTGAAATCAGGTGGTGACGCGAAGACAATGCTTTGGTCCGAAGTTGCACCGCTGACTGCCAGCTAGATGGGAAAATCAGCATGGCTCGATGAATTATTGAACTGAATATGTACATACATCGATAAGCGTCGTACGATTGACCAGTGAATTTAATTGGCGGGCCCAATTAGGTCCTGCCGTCGAGCACCATTGGCCGAATGACCCTAGAGGATCTCCTTGTCCATTCCATCCTTCGGTAGCTAATTGGATTGTACATGCACTCAGAAGAAATGGAACAGAAGGATGGATTTGTCACGCACTATAGCTACATGTCAGTTCATAGCTTCGTCAGTAAAGCGCTTGTGGACATTTGGGCTTAAAATCGTACCTGTCTCCACTATATGCATGTTCTCCGTCAAACACAAAAGAACATAACTAGAGGAAACGAGTGGCGTACAAGGCGAAAAGAAATTGCGCTCTGTCGAGGATAGAACCGAAAGCAAGCTGACCTCCAGATAGGAAAGCCAACACCGAGACTAACTTGGAGAAGGGATACATAGTTGTTGATCCACGTCTACCTTGCCTCGACATTTAAACTGATGGATCACGAGGTAGAGGGCAAGAAGTTTCGGGCCGCAAGGTGAAAGAAGCCATAGAATCGATTCTTGGATCATATGGGCCATTACGAGATCCATTTTAGCAGAAAAAACTCTAATCAAATTGTCTGCCCAGACAGCAGAGGTCGACAAGGAAAGGATACCAGGCTAGTTGAAGAAGAGTAAAAGCCTAAAAAAGTGCCCTTCGGTCAGCACGGATGCAAGTCACATGAGCGAAGCGGCACACACGATCGTTTCTGGATGTATTGGACCATTGAACCGCACTCTCATCTTCTGGGTATGGAAGCACGCGGTCAATGGAATATTTGCTTATGCTCCATGTCAGGAATATCTTGTAAAAGCGGCCCGATAATTCTACCGTTGCCAGCGAGAAGTCGACGGTGGATTCCAGAAGTACTGAGGGTACGACAGAGCAGTATTTTGATGAGAGGAAACATATGCAGATACTGGATGAAGGATACGTCGGAAGAGCAGCAGACAAGAAACGCGTACTAAGACATAAATGGGTTTCGCTGCTTGCCCCTTGTCCTCTGGTGCAGCCCGGCGCAATCAATCAGAGACAGAAACAAAGAGGAAAAGACCCTGCACAACCCTATGGCGAAGGTCTGGCGCTGATGACCAGGCCTGGTGTTGATTTCTTCACTTCATCTACAAGCCTTTCTGTCAGAGCGAGACCTTTGCCAAAGTGCTGAGCCGGGTAGGCGATTGGGATCAAACGAAGAGCCTGCCAGTGAACCCTTCGTCTCCTCCATTAGCCGAGGGCCCATAAAGACACCCCACTAGGGGGGCTAGAAAGGCCCATGGCTACGAGTGAACGTTCACCGGCGTTACATATGCCTTCCAGCACCACTCAAATGATACAAGATTTGGCGTCGCCCAAGAGAATAAGCTCCATTCTGGTGAGTCTTCCCCGGATGTTGGAGATGTTGGATATTTCGGCGTCCATATTGATTTACAATCACCATGGCCACGATGTCGGTGTTGCTCTGGTGACAATCCATTCCCTTCCCGCAAGAGTTGGTGATCAGATGTCAACAGCCAGGCATTGCACGGGATTGTTAATAAGTAAACGTAGCTCGGTACTACCATTTACTTGGTGACGGGATCAGAAACGCATGTGAAGTGCTCACAACGCGTTGGACGCAAACAACGTCAAAACCTGTGATCAACAATTTTTCTCACCATCATACTTCATGCCTTCTAGACAATATCAATGTCGATGTAGACATGCGGTTTAGAATGCAACCTCTGACGTCTCGTTAGGAGCCATGCCTCACTCATGCTTTAGTTCCTCATGACTGAATGCCATTGAACAGCATCCGGAATATCGATTCTACTTATCACATATTTATACGTCGAGGTATGCACTCGTATCCTTAATAAACTCCTCATTTCAACGTGAGCTCAGTCGATAGCCATGTCCGTCAGATTCTTCTCTTTGGCAATTGCCTTGGCCCTTGGAATAAGTTCGTCGAGGGAATTAATCAATATCGCACTATTGGTAGGATCGCGTAAACGAGGTCGATGAAAATGACAAGTGAACTCCTCCAGGTAACGTGCCGAAGCCAGCCACTTGCGGAAACTCTGGTGTACTGCCATCAGGTGGATGGATTGCGAATAAAAGATGTGGTACGTTATGGGTGAGTTTCATTAGGTTTATCACCAGGTATGCCAAGTCATTGACACTGCCCCAGGTACTGCGATGGCAGGGCAAAGGTTCGATGTTCACTCGACTGACAGCACGAATTATCACTATGGCCGTTATCGTGGTACCGGCGGAAATTTCTGTACTTGGCTTGTACCATCTGTGAGCTCATGAACAACTTGGTGGAGACATCGTACGCTCATCTTCAAGATAGGCTTTAGACCTTTCAACTGCAGTTACAGTGGACGCGTCCTGCTCGGACACTACAGCGGCCTCTGTGTGTAATCGACAAGCTTTCGGGAAAGATTTTGATGCACCGCCCCACCAAGCAACGGGGCTGTTGTTGTCCCCGTCAATCTCTCCGGCTGTCCGGTTTTTATAATTACTTTGTGGTATGATTAGCCTCTTTACTTTTGCTTTTATTAATGATCCTCACTCCCGAACCCGGCAGGACTCCACCTTCCAAACGGGGCATTCCAAGATCCCGTTCCGTTTAATATGGCAACGACCTCCGGTGGCGGCTACCGGTACACCACATTGGACGGACGTGCCAGTATGGTGCGTGCAAATGTTGCGGAATGGGGTCAGGTTATCTGGTTCTTCGTGCCCCGCTCATGCATCGCGTCACAACTGCCAGCTGCCCTTAACAACGACGGCGGAGACAGTTGCTAGACTCTGTTGTTCATCGATGTATTCTGTGTTTCTTCGGCTTGAACACTTGACAATCTTTATTTTCGAAGTCAACGCGGCATCTCTTGGTCAGTGACATCGAGGACTCGATACCAAACAATGATGACGAAACAACGGCGTCTGTTTAATTTCAGAACACCTTCATACCCCATCCTTGCCAACGAGTACAAACTAAAATATAGACCCGAGCTTGTCCCGACGCTACCTGCCACGTCTCCAATCTTATCACCCACACTGCCCGCGACGTCTCCGACCTCGTCCACTGCGCCTTTAACGGCGCCTTTGACCTTGTTACCAGCTGCTGCCGCCTTGCCCGCGAGATCAAATTCTTCTGCGCACTGATCGCAATCGGGGGGCTGTCAAATCCGAGAATACAGATGAGCGAAAATGCACCGTCATCTCATCTGCGAGGCCAGCACTCAACGAAGTTTGCAATCGTGTTGGCAGCTGCCGCCAGGCATGCTGCGTCGGCGATGATGTCTGTTTTGGATTGGTGAGCGAAGAGAGAACGAAAATTAATCACATCGGACGTACTAGCACCCTCCTGAGCTGCAGCGCCTACACAAGATACGACTGGCGACACGGATAATATGAATAAGATTGAACAAACGATACGGAAAATATTGAAGTGTTACCCGAAGGAGCGAGGGCAGCCACACATCCTAATCATCTCAATAAATACGGAATCGTTTCATCCATGCATGAAAAATGACGAACCTGCAATATCACAGCTTGCCCTTATGAAAGTGTGCCCAGTCGGTGTAGCAAGGACGGTTGAGAAAGCAGCGAGGAATCCAAAGACGAGAGCGAAACGCATGTTGGAATAGAACAGATAGGGAAAATGTATGGAAATCGAAGAGCGGGTATACGAAAGTGACTTGAAGGTAAAGAGAAAAGAAATCAAACGGAACGTCAAGTTCCCGAAGAAAGAACCACAAGCAGGATATTGGCCGTTGAACCTTCTCGCGTCTCTTTATACCTCTGTTCTTGCTCACATATCAAAGAAGTGGAGCCGTCTTGACAGTTGGTAACCTGGATGAGAGGTAGCATGTGCCTAATTGAATAGCGGACAGATCGTGTCCACGCCTCAGCCATCTGGTCCACGAGCGCTTGAGAGGAAGTGGCAACTCGGTGAAATGCTTGGCGTGCATTTCCTGACAGCTCAGCGTTGTTAAGAGGTCGATGGGGCATGTGAAGGTACAAGGTACTAGTGCTCGGCATGTCAAAAAGATGCAAACCGCGGCCTCGACGGGTCCGGGCTTGCTGATTCGTGTCAATTCGACTTGAAAATGTTGCAACGCATCTTATCAGCGATGTGCATGCAGTCTGAATGCCTTGATCTATGTTACACAAACCAAAATGACAACGACAAAGATCTACAACGTCATTCAAGCGTCGCCTTAGTTTTCATGAATCAATAACGTTTCATCGTCAACGTTCATTCAGGGCACATTCTCTTTTTCCAAGCTCGCTCCTTTTTCAGAACGATCCTCCTTCTCGATATCCAGCTCTTCCGGCCTCTCAAGACCCACATCTGATTCTCCGACTTTGTCCGCTGGGTCGCGATAGCTGGGTACGAAATTGACGGCGAGGGCGTACGTGTAGGCAATGAGGAAGAAGATAACTGGGATGATCATTGCAAATGCCGTGCTATTGCGTGCATCTGCAACGCGCGCTAGAATGGGAGGCACCTGAGTATAACAGGACAATCAGCACAATGACACCGGTAACGCGCATCTGGGTGCACGTACACAAGCACCGCCGACTACGCCGCCAACAATCAATCCGGCGCCGCGCTACCATAGGAGTGAAAGATGAGCGAGGGCACCTACTCTATTGAATGCACGGACCTTCGTATGCCGTCCTATTCCACGAATCCCTAGAGCGACGATCGTCGGGAAGCACACGCTCTCGAAGAAAAGCGTCAAACTCAGCATGGCAAGACCAGTGTTTCCGCGTTGAGTGATACTCGCGGCGCAGAACGCGATCGAGCCCGAAAGATATATGAGGAAGATGATGCGCGGCTTGACGAATCTCATGACGGCTGCATTTTCCGGTCAGGCTTGACTGCACAACCGTATGCCCAGAACGCACCTGAGCCCGAGAACCGCCCGATAGCGAAGCATCCTTGGGCGATAGCGAGGAATTTAGCACCCAAGGAAGACGACGTTTCGCCTCTTGTTTCCGTAATATAGTTTATGAAATAACCCGCGATGGCAACTGAAAAATGGCGTAAGTTAAGAGTCATCGCTAAGAAGGGAATGGAGCAACCTTGAGCGCCGACATAACAAAATTGGGCGAAAGCCGCGTGGAAGACTCGATACTGTAGGAAGAAACTCCTCTCGCCCTCCTGATCGCCGACGTGCGTCATTTCAGCTTGCTGCGCCATGTCGGCATCTGAGAACATATGCGAACAGAATGTGAATATTAAAGAGCATAGAAGGGGAACACATGTGAGAACTCGCCTGTAACTTCGGGAATGGATGCGAAATAGAAAACCACAGCGAGACAGAACACGAATATGGCGATCGCTAGGTATACCCATTGCACAGTCTTCAAGGAGTCGACGCTGTCTCCGGTTTCCTTGAAAAAGACATAGGAACCCAACACTGGACCAACGACGGTACCGATGGCTTGCACAGCTTGGGCGAGATTAATGCGGAGTTCAGCATATCTCGGTGGTCCAGTCACTGTTCCAGACGAGTCCAAGTGTTAGTAATCCTGCAACGAAAGTGAGAATGTGGGTCTGCTGACCTGCCATGTATGGATTTGCGGCAGTCTCCAACGAACCCAGACCGCTACCGATGATGAAGGTCGCGCCACAAAAACCGCCAAAGCTCCTCTTCAATCCTGCCGGCCACATGATTAACGCTCCAATCCCATACAAGACCAGACCGAGAATGAACGTCGCTCGATAGCCGTATTTCCTGAGCACCCAATTTGCGTATCCGAGCGAAGCGAGCGGATAAGCGCCGAAATAGGCCGCTTGAAGTCCCGATGAGCGAGTTCTTGTGATACCGAGCGTATTTTGGAAATGCTTGTTCAGCGTGTCCAGAAGACCATAGGCGAAGCCCTGTCCACGTCATCCCAGGTGAGTCCGAACCTATTATGAAGTTCAAATACGAAGCGTACCCAAAGGAAGTAAAGAATCGTAACAAGGAACAGAGGAAAGAGCGTCTCTCGGAGAGTCAGCCCAGCGGCATCTGTGATCCTGTCCCCAACTTTGAGAGAGTGCTTCCGGAAGAACTTCTTAGATTGCGGTTTGCCAGCAGCATCCTTCATGACGGAGGCGAAGAAGGGCTAATCAAAACCCTTGGGGCGCTTCGAATCCGATCATGTAGCACTTAAAACTTCTTTGGATTACCGGGCCGTCGTGCGACTGCAGAAGGAGTAAAGCGGCCATCCCCAGATCACCAGGTATAGCGGGGGCAGGACAAGCGTGTCACCAGACCAGTAGAAGCCCGTAAGCGAACAACAATGTGATAGCACATTATAAGCTGTGAGACGATATACTGACTGATCCGCAGCGGTTGGTGGGCGAACGACTAACTTGATCCCTGTCGTAGTTAGAAAATGTGGATATAGAAACACGAAAATTAGGACAATCCATTGTCACCATACAGGATAACGATTTTGCACAGAAGGAGCATGCATTAGGCCATTCAACTTGACAGCCTAACCACGAGTTGCAGGGTGGTCGACTGAAGCGCGGTGGTATCACACAATGCCACGTTACGTAACGCATTTTAACCACATGTCCACGTCGAAGAATCCGCACTTGCGTGCTAATTCTCCCAATCACATATTCACTTCTTCGTCTCAAATTCCCCTCGTCGAAATCCCTACATCTTGGGGCTCATCTTGAGGACCACTCGATAAACTGGCTTGAGGATGATGTGGCGTTGTCTGAGTTTTGCGACATCCGATGGCCCAGGAAATGTGATTTATGTTATCTGCACTCTTGGATGGCGGCACACAGGATCATTCTTCGGGCATACGCATATTACGCAAGTTACCATTTTTCGAACAATGACATTGTGGTATCGCTATTTAGCTTGAAAATTTCCGCTGCTACCACGTTTTAATCGCTGGTTCACAGGTTCACGGATTGTTCGGAATGGTTCAGCACCGAACGGCAAGGCAAAATTCCAGGACACTAACTGACCACGCCCGGCTGAACAGGAGGGATTCCTTCCGTTATGTACATTGGTGTTTGAGTTACGATTACAAGGCCCCTTACACCGTCAAATTGAGCCCGCGCAGTGATCTCAAACCAGAGGGGTCATTTCGTGTCGTCTATGATTGTGCATTTCCGTGTTCCCCCTCTATCTATTCGCAAGACCGTTACTTGCAAAGTCTAGGTTTGACTATACAGCTCCACTCGTCTTCCACAACCTGCCTGTCTACGCTGCTCGTGTTCTTGCAGTGGAACGCAAATCGGCTCTCACTCACCGGCTTCTCCTCAACAGGGTGATCGTCTATCAAATAGGACTGCATGCCGCGGCGGACAGGGCGTCTGGCTGGCGAAGCAATTTGCTCTCTTTAGCTCTAGTCTGCAAATCCTGGGCTTTCCTAGTCAACATCTGTATCTGCTCATTGGGAAAACAAACCCCTTTCACACGGCCGCCCTGACATCGCTAACCAGTCAGCGTCTCTGGACTCTGGAGGCTACCCGGCTCCTGGAAAATTGATCAAGGACTTCGACGTCCGGGACTCTGCTTTTTTGACTCTGCTTTTTGCAGAGGCGGCATGAACTCTACTGGGTGGTATATGGATGAGATGCTTCTTGAGTATTCCCAAGGCTATGGTGATGAGCTTGCGTGCGGCATGCCATTTGGAATCGGCCGTGCTACAGGGCCTCCATCCTTCGGTCCATCGAGAATATCTCGAAGCACTTCAGCAGCTGACCATGCGTCATTTATCCCTGTGACGTCCTTGCTCAAGATCTGAGCATACTGGAAATATGAAACATCAATGATCCCACCAACCGTGCGTTGCACATCTTCTTATCAGCTGTCGCAGTGTCTCTTGAGGAGCTAATGCTTGAGCCTGGGGAGCCTTACGCGCTTGATGAGGTTATTCCTGAAATGTATAGAATGCGCAAGGCGTCGGTGGTGGGAAATGTAGCGAGCTCAACCCGATTATTCCCATTGCAATATTCGATGCGCCGGGCACTACGTTCGGCGATCTACCTGACGCCGTGCTGACAACGAAGTGGGACTTTGTCCGAATTCAGATACAGGTCGTCAGAGATCGTGACAGCACGAGTTCTAAGGCCAGATCGGAGGAGATAGCTGTCAAACGATGTCCATCTTAGCCTAACACAATCCTTGAACTATGAGTAGCGGTGCTGTGTGAACTTGTCGGAACCCAAAAATGCTTGTAGAATCATATGCTAGGTGTCTTCACGCTTCCGGAGAAACGTGCCCAGGAAGCTCGCGAAGCAATTCACATCCGTGATTCGACTCCGCAGCATGTCCTAACCACAGTGCGAGCAGGTTTCTCCTCTCTCAACTGATGCGACGAAGCACTCCAGCGACACACACCAAGTATAGCCGGGCAGGCACAGTTTGCCGTAAATAGGCGGAAGATCCGGACGGTGACGACTGAGGCCGCTGCCATCAAACCTGGCTTTGTTGGCGGTGTTCACCATCGAAGAAACAGGCCTTTCCTTCCAGTTCTCTTTCACACACGCCTACTCATAAGCGCAGTAAGTGGCGAATCGTCTAGACTTTGAACGCGCAACAATAGGGTCTCCAGAAACTAGGAAGAAAAAAAAATCTGACACGTCGAAACCGAAGCACGCACCGAACCATTTCACCTCCATTTTGCCCCACATCCTAGCTTCCCCGCAGTGTAACGTGCTGATCATCAGCGTCCGGTCTCTCCCATTGCTCGCCGGCTCATCACGACGTCGACGGACGCGAAGGGGAACAGGTAGCGCCGAGGGCACGTGACGTCAGCCCGTCCCGATCTTATTCAGAAAGCCATGAGACATGCCCTGGGGCGTCTCCATCAGCCTTTGCTAACATCTCTCCAATCGATATCAAAACGAAACATCTCGATGAACATCTTTCAGCCCAACAAAGACCGGGATTATATGCCTCTTGCCGACCATGCTCTGTGAGTTCATCAAGACGGTCTTGAAATGCCCCTAGAACTCATATGGTCGTCGTTATCGCGTTTGAAGGATCGGTAATCTTCGTACGGCTGCTCTTGTCAGTCTCGATGGCTCCAGTACGTGTGTGATCTGGCCGTCTCATGACTGGATCTCGTCTGAACATCTTTACAGTCGAGAGTTATTGCGTTCCGAACTTCGATTCACCGTCAGTCTTTGCGCGAATTCTGGATAAGGACAAGGGCGGCCACTTTTCAATCACACCTACTATCCCCTTCTCTGTGAAGCAGAACTACCTTCCGAGTTCTAATGTGCGTCATTTTGCATACTTTCCTGAGTTTCCCGGTGATCGACCTCCTTTTAGATTCTTCAAACCAAGTTCATGAACGATAAGGGTGTGGCGAGTATAACAGGTGCAGACGTACTGCTTCTGGGTAGCAGAGGCATTTCTTCACCTCGAGTTCACAGATTTTCTCCCGCGCCCTAGCACCGCAAGCGCACCTATGCTGACTCACAAGCCTTTACTACCATGGCTCATCCGACGCGTCGAATGCATACGCGGGAGCATGCCCCTCCTCATGCAGTGTGCACCGGCATTCAACTACGCGAGAGACCCCCACAAGACGACCATTGTCGATGATGGCAGCGTGCCGCTGGAATCGCAGAAAAAGGTCGTCTTCGAGTCGGAGACCCTCTCTATGGATCTTCGATACATCGTCGAAAGCACTACAGACTCGTGCGACGCGCCTTTGGTTGAACTCGCCACGCTGGACCTCACGTCTAAGGGTCACAAGGGTCTTGCGGCGTACGCATCGTTGCAACTTTCAGAAGGGCAGGCAGTCACGTTTGTCCTGCGGCCACTCACTCCCCACCCCAATATCCAAGACGATGAAAAGAAGGTTACTGACAGAAAGTTGTTCGGCTCTCTTGGAGCTCGGTCTAGGGCCTTGGACGATCCTTATCTGACGAAGGAGCTTCTGCACTCGTTGCTTTCTGTCCGTTCTCTCCTCATCTTCGGGAGCGATTGTTTATGCCTACTCCTCTTAATCCTGGTTAGGTTACGAACAAGTATTGGAATGATTGGATTCGTCAGTCAACCTATACCGGCTCGTGGAAGGAGGCAGTGCATCGCAGCGCGTTAGCCCTGAAGCTCTTGATATACGAGCCAACAGGTACGTATGCGCAGTTAGCAGAGTTGAGAATGAAACTTATTCGTAATCCAGGCGCCGTGGTCGCCAGTCCCACGTTCAGCCTGCCAGAATTCATTGGCGGTACAAGAAATTGGTTCGTTTTGGCTTCTCTTTTCTTAGCTCTGTGTTAAGTTGATCAATTAAAACAGGGATTATCGGTACGTTTGGCCTGAATTAGCAGTGATGGTTATTCTCACCACTGGCTTAAGGGCTTCTTGGATCCGGGATTCGTCTTTCACTCTTTACGCACTTATACGACTTGGATTCACGCAGGAAGCCAATGGTGAGCGCTCACCCGGCGAGTCACGTTCAGCTCACGTCTCTGACGTTCACGAAGCGTACATGGAGTTTATATTCGAGCGCCTGCGAAACAAGAACCCGGATGGAAGTCTTCAAATCATGTATACCATACACGGTACGAGGGCTTGCCACGCGTGTTATGAGGTTGCTTTCGCTGATATTATACACGGTTTACAGGCGGGAAAGAGCTTGAAGAGATAGAACTGACACATCTTGACGGACATAAAGGGTCTAAACCAGTTAGAATCGGGAACGGAGCTGCTGATCATGTTCAATTGGTACGCTAAGACTTGCCTTCAATTAGTGATGCTGCATCGTCGTTGACATAACACCAGGATATCTACGGCGAGTTGTACGTACCGTTATGCTCCTCACACCGAGCTCTCGAGATGATCTCTTACTTAGGATGGATTGTATATACCTTGGTCAAAAGGTCGGCCTGCCTCCTACCGTCAGTTTTTTCGTACTAATCACCCGCATGTTCCTTTATAGTTTGGGAAGCCCCTCGTACGTCTATCCCTATTATTCTACAATGACGTCAAACTCATTTATTTGCAAAGAGCTACGATGATTGGTAAACACCATTGGTTCTTGCGGCATTCTGGCTCATACTCGTATCTCGACAGGGTCCTTGTCCGAGAACTGTAAGTTGCAATGAATGACCCTTGATTGACAAGGACTTCATCTGTCCTTTAGGGTTGATTGTGAGTCTCCTGGCCCTGCACTGTTGAACGACCTACTGACTCGTACGTCAGACGTGGTCGCGAACCTCAAGGAACCTGATTTGTAAGTCAATTCATTGTCTCAGTTTTCGGTGCGATGCACGCACTTGCATCCGCCAACCCTAATTCGCCTTGTGCTAGGTCAATATGGTCAGTAGACCCCTCTCAAATTTTCTCACTACCGATACAATGGGGTCGCAGGGAAGTCCGGAACAAGAGACGACACTTCACGGTAAGTCTTTCATTTCTGCTGTGCCGAATGCCACTTTACCACACTCGCATCACGACAGTATTCCAAGGTGTGTTATGTGATATTATCTAGTTTCTGCGAGTTTTGCTGAGACTTCTTGTCAGATCATGCTTTGGTATGCACGTCATTTTCCGGGGGAAGGTGACTGACATAGTCGTAATATCTTATGCACAGGGTTGCAATAGACAGAGGTTAGTGCCTTGTTTCTCCTTCGTCGCTCGTCTGACCGGTTCGGTTTGACTTCTTTTTTCTTGGCCCCCGTGACAGGTCTCCGTCTGGTGGAGAAACGATCGCTCCCTTGCCCTAACCGCAACAAGTGGCAGGATGCCCGCGATGAGCTGTACGAAGAGATCATGCACAAGGCATGGAACAAGGACGGCAAGTTCTTTGGCCAGAGCTACGAGGACCCAGACGTGTTGGATTCGGCTGTGCTCATCATGCCGCTGGTCTTCTTCATGCACGCTGTATGTTCCCTTCTTACTTCGCTCTTGACACGTTCTCACTGTGTTCGTTCTTTTCGTATATCCCAGTCGGATCCCAGGTTTCTTGGTACCCTCAAGCAGATCCTCAAGTCCCCAGAGAGGGGTGGTCTGACCTCAAATGTGGGTATCGGGCCTTGACTATCACAGTTCGCTGCTGAAAGTTGGTTTGTGCTAGAATCTCGTTTATCGTTATGATGTACGTAAATCGGAAGATGGAGTTGGAGGAGAGGAAGGCACCTTTTGCCTGTGTACACTATGGTGAGTCATACTGCGCCGTCAATACACCTCCCAACACTTAAACGTTCCCTTGTATCGCAGGTGCATTGAGGCTTTAACACGTGCCGGGGAGTACGACAAAGTCCTCCTCCAGCGGTCCGTTGCCATGTTTGAGGTAAATTCTTTCGTTGACAATGCGTGTGTTATGCTCAAACACGTCCAAGGACTTCCTACTATATCTGAATCATGTCGGCTTGTGCACGGAGGAGATATCTGACGCAGGAGAAGCGTAAGTTGTTTCAGAACACGCTGTATGTTTGCTTACGCCTTTTGCTTCATGTAGGCTGGGGAACGCTGTCCAAGGATTCACGTGCGTTGCCGCCTCACTGTGGGATTGTCGATTTACTGACCGGCGCTCTCAATCCGAATCATAGACATGTTACGCTTATTTCAGCTGCCTACAATCTTTCTAGAACTCTAGGGAAGGCGAAGCAAACATAATCTAGTTGACGATTTCCTGCTCATGGTCACGGAAGGAAGGTCATGTCTCTCTATGGATGGCAATAGTTGTTTTGCTGGCCAGAACTCAATGTTAACAAGAATGCCAATTCATTGTAATTGTGGTCAACTCCTGACTCAACTCCTGACTTTCGCTGTTGATATTATTTTTTCTTCCGGCTCGGCTTTTCGGTCAACTATTGATATGAGATTCTGCCAGATTACGGGATTTAACCTGTTTCGACAGAATCGCCGGCTGGATAGCGCCTTGTTCTAGGATCCAGGGCTGCTTCATGGGATTGTGAAAGCGATCTCGATTCCGCAATATATTACCTCATGATAACATATCGATCGAGCCGACTGCACTGCTGTTCGCTTTAAATTTATCACGGTGTACCGTGCCCGAATAGCATACGGTATGCACTATACCTTTTCAATATCAGATGTATTGTGTTCACGATCTTTTTTTTCTTTTTCTTTTTTTTTAATCCATGGAAGCGAAGTAGACCGCGCCGGTTTTCTCTGCATATGGACTGAGCAGGAGAGTAAATTTTTATAGAGTTTGTCCTCCTACCAACCTGGAACGCTATGGCGAACATCATTGCTTTGCGCACCCTCTCGCAGTCCTTCCTTTTTGGCGGTCTGATTGTCAAATCATCTCTTTTTCGTTGGACGCTCTTCACCCTCATTTTCGCTGTG
Organism: Macrocybe gigantea; assembly: GCA_011319805.1. Lineage (NCBI taxonomy): Eukaryota > Fungi > Basidiomycota > Agaricomycetes > Agaricales > Callistosporiaceae > Macrocybe > Macrocybe gigantea. The sequence continues at coordinate 96,629 of SJRY01000206.1, forward strand.
AATGTACCTTTATCGCTCACCAGAGGCCGACATCTCAACAAAGACATCTTTGCTGACGTCCATTTTCTATGCGTCCGACTATCTCCTCGTTACAAATGTGCAGAACGAACTTTTCTTGATGTCCCAGACCAGACCGATTTCCGAGCAAGCCGTCTACGAAAGGTTGAAATGGGCTCTCCAGCTCTTGTCTGGCGTTCGAGGGATAGGGTGGAAGCACGAACCTCCTACTCCAATTATTGCCCCACGTCCTCCCAAAACTCTGTCCCGCCTCTCTTTCATCCTGCACCAATTGAAATGGATCGCTATATACTACATTCTCCATGACATGACGGTCACATTTATCATCAAACCCATGCCCACGCTATCCATGGCGAACATTCCTCCCTTCGCCACCATCCCCCTGCTCCAGCGTTGCTTGGGTGTAATTGGCTTCGCGGCCGGAATGTATACAGTTCTTTCTGTTCTTTATGGGATGTACAGCGTCATCATGGTGGGCTTCGGATTGAGCGAGCCCTCGGAATGGCCACATCTATTCGGGAGCTGGAGGCAAGCTCATACTGTTCGCAAGTTCTGGGGGTCAGTCTATTTTCTTTACGTCTAACTGACAAAAGCTCTGATCGTAAGCAACAGGCGGACCTGGCATCAGCTCCTTCGACGTGTGAGTTGAGCCTCTTGCTAGCAAAATGAACTGTCGGTTGACGGGCGTTTTCAGTGTCTTTCGGCGCACGGTAAATTTTTTGCCCACAAGGTGTTCAAATTCAATCCTGGCACGAATTTGTCATCATACACACAACTTTACATCGCTTTCGCGCTTTCTGGCGTGATCCACAGCTACACCCTTTCGCCCACGCTATCCGACTTTGATTCGCGGCCCCTTGTGTTCTTCGTAATGCAAGCCCTTGCTATCACTTTCGAAGACGGGGTTATCGCGATGTTCGAAAAGACCTCCAGGTCAGAGCTTGAAGTGTTTGGCCGACTCGTTGGATACTTCTGGACCTTTGGATGGTTCGTTTACTCAATGCCGCCTTGGTTAGATTCGCAGGCAGCGGACGGATGCATTGTCCAGACTCGCTTGCCGTTTAGCCTTATCTCCTGGATTCTCGGTTTGCGAGCGTAATACTGCCTTAGGCAATTTCTATAGAAATAGAGCACCCAAGCACCCACTATCTACGAGCATGGACGATACATGAATGGCAAGACTTCGTCAGGGTGTACTCGCACAGAGGTAAATCGACAAGGCAAACACGATAGTTCATTCATCGCCTCTTGAATAAGATTCTGGCCTTGCCGTTGGGGAGACACGCAGCACCGAACCATAGATCCCTGGCCTCTCGCCTTCCACCTCTGTTTTAATGTCGTAATTCAACAAGATCAAGGCCATAATGGACTTCAACTCATTGGACGCCAGGAAGCGTCCTAAGCTATGCAGAAAAGGAAGCCTGGGCCAATTGCTTCAACGATATAGAGCGGCGAACACCTTACCATGTATGCCTCCCACCTCCAAAGGGGAAGTAGCTCAAGCTCGCATCCGTCACCCGGAGTTTTACCTTTTCTGCCTCGTTATGATCAGACTCTCCGTTCGTTGGAGTCGCCTCTTCACGAAGCTTGGCAAATCGGAATGGATCGAACACTTTGGGGTTATCGTAGATTTCGTCGTCCATCTGTGTTGGGCTAGCTGCCCCCCCTACGTGTACCCCAGCTGGAATTGTTGTGCCATCCTGAAAGTGAACGAACGTAACGTTTTCCGAGTCATGGAAACTGTTAAATAATTATCAAATTTTGAAAATTGGGGCTTATTCAAATCCTTACTTCCACTCAGGACATTAACCCTTTGGCTTTCTCTGAAGAAACTATCGAGTTTCCAGCAATCGTCGAGCTTCTCTTTCGTCCATACGGAAGGATGTAGTCCCAATTTTTCTTCGATCTCAGCACGAAGGCTCGGCACACAGTCGGGTGTTACCGCTAGCTGATACAGTGCATGGATAAACGTCTGAAAGCGAGTGGTTAATCGTCTGCTCTGTGAAAGAAATGATCATTTACCATAGAGGAAGTATGCAATGCTGCGAAATTGATATTCAAAATCCACAACGCCAATGACTCAGTCGTCTGTTCGGTAGCAGGAGCCGTGTCAATGAAAAGAGAAAGAAGATCGTTCTTATAAAAATTTCCCGTCATCGAATGTATCGCCTGTAAGAGAAGATTACTGACCGGTTTACCAGGATAATCCTTCCCATGCTCAGCAATGAGGAGTTTGCGCTCCTCTATGATGGGACGTAGGTGCTTTAAAATCCGACGCAGATGACCAGATACCATAGCAAATATCTTGCCCACGTAACTAGGGATCGAATTTAGCAAACGGCGGCCACGACTATGGTCGAAGTGATCTTACGGCTTCAAAAACGTTGGAAACATGTTGATGATCGCTCCACCGACTACAACATTGAAGGTGAATTCCATGTTCACATCGCAATATTCCTTATTTCTGCCTATAATTATACTCAGCCGAGTTGCCAACATGGGCTCGACTCGGATGCACTCACATGTAGGCAATCCAACAAAGGCACGATTGTATGTCCTGCAGATAATGCGGGTGAACACGTCAGCAACAGGGATAGCAGTCCAGCCTATTGGCAGATTAGCGAGGGTAGTACCAGTAGTTGATCAATTCTACATACCCTTGATATCCAATCGACTATCCAGTTCCTCCTTCAAGGCATGAACCATCTCGTCCAAAATGTCTGGCAAAATTGCGCTCAAGTTTTTGTTCATGACGAAACGGCTCAAAGAAGCGATGTAAGCATCGTTCTTCATCTGGCGGCCAAGAGTATAGTCCGTTTGCAAAATCTGAGCGGCACATGAGAGGAAACTCGGCACTGGATTGAGCAAACTCGTTACGTCGTTCATGGCTGCTTTCAATGATAAAACATGTTCTGGGGCATCCCGAAGATTGGCGGTGAGTTTATCGCCTGTGACAATGACAAGCCATTTATCGAATTGGGGTACTTTGAATACCCCGTTTTTATGCTGCAGTTTGCCGTTGAGAGGCGCAACTTGGTCAGATGAAAGTAGTCTACTTGCCTTCCGATAGCCCTCCTCCAAGAACTTGTTCCCTTCTTTCATAAATCGGATGGCGCTGAGATAGGACGTGAATATGCCTGAATAGCCAACGCTGGGAATGTCGTCCAGCTACAGTAAGAGTGTCGGTCAGTTGGCACGACTTGGCTGGATATTGGAACCATCTAAACCTTGGCGCTCCGCCTGAGGAGGGCGTACAGGCCCGACCACAAGGCAATCGCAATGAGAACTAAGTCAGCAGGTTTGAGGTTCAGCATAGTGCCCTAAGGAAAGCCACCGCTCCTCCGTGGCGATTCCGCGTCCAGGGAGAACAAAATAGGTCTGCAACTTCAATTCGGCGGACATGCTCAACTCGATAAGGCCATATGGCACGTAAAGGATGGCTATGAATTCGGAAATTGATATCTCCGGTTATGATGTAAAAGGGTCGTCTGTGGAACGGTAACCTAATAATCGGTAGCGAGTTAGGGAACCTTTCTTGACGCGCCGATCCGTGGCGTGGCAAAATACGTCCACCATGTGTCAGCCAGGCTCCTCGTCGGTTGCACTGAAATTCAGCTCATCGATGGTCAAAACAGCCCTGAACATCTTGGTCAGTCTTTGTGTAATCGTAAGGTTCAGATTTCTTATGGGCTCTCAGACTCAAATCTCAGTTCACATTGCTTTACCTTGCTATGTGCTGTCCATATCAAGTGCACAGAGACATTTGTAGGTTTGCTCGCTTGTCAAGCGGGAAAATGCGTAGGCCACTCGCCCCGTCATCCACTGAACAACAAGTCTGCCTTGTTCGCTCCAAATTCGCATCGACTTTTACGAATATGTTATGTCATAAATGAAGAGGCGATATGAGTGTCCGGCACGTCTAACCAGATTGGTTATTGGAATCGCACAGACTTTACGCCACCCAACAAACTCGCTCGCGGATATCAGTTCACAAGGGCGAAGCGACCCCGATAGCTGCCCAAAGCAGTTTCATCTTGGGGATTCCTGGATCCTGTCTCACGCATCCGATTAAGGACTCCAATCATCGCTATCAGGACATGTCCTGTGAGAGCAAATACGATGCCGTCCTGATACAGTGAACCCTGAGCGGATAACTTTGAAGAATTCAGCATATCGGCCCATTTTTAATATTGGAGGCCTTCTCAACCTCTTTGCTCTCCCGACTCCTCGAAGTCTCCGCTCTGTCATACGGTCCCATGTCGAGTTCGCTATACGACGTCATCATCGTTGGAGCGGGAATAGCTGGTTCAGCTCTTGCTCATGCGCTGGCCACTCTTCCAAGGCTTCGTCCGCTGAGGATCGCGGTCATTGAGCGGTCGCTCGCCGAACCAGACCGTATCGTCGGTGAGCTTCTTCAGCCCGGTGGCATGGCTGCGCTCCGTGAGCTCGGCATGGATTCCTCCGTCGAGAACATCGACGCGGTCACCGTCCGTGGTTATCTCGTGGTCGAAAACGGTCAGGCCGTTCAGATACCCTACCCGGAAGGCAAGGAAGGCCGCAGTTTTCACCACGGGCGTTTCATCATGGCTCTTCGGTCAATCGCCAAACGAAATCGTAACGTTGACCTCATGGAGGGGACAGTGACCGACCTCCTAGAATGTCCATGCACGAAACGCGTCATTGGAGTTCGTGTAGCGACCAAGGACCAAGCGACAAAGGCTGAAGGGTCATTCTCAGTCTTCGCCAGCATCGTGATTGTCGCCGACGGCTGTTTTTCCAACTTCAGAAATACCGTCCTAGGCGAGAATGCCTGCCCCGTCACAACGAAGAGCTATTTCGTAGGTACTATCCTCAAAGACGCGGTACTGCCAGCCGCACAACACGGCACGGTTATTCTGGCCGAAGGCCATCAGCCAATATTGCTTTACCAGATTTCGCAGTACGACACCCGCATGCTTATAGACATGCAACACCCACTCCCAGCTGACCTCAAGGTTTCTCTCGTGTTCCCTTTGCAAAGCGAAACTTGCTCACATTTTATTCTGTCAGACGCACATCCTATGCAACATTCTGCCCACTATCCCACCCTCATTGCAGGGGCCTGTTCATGCCGCGTTCTCCGAAAACCGCATCCGTCGCATGCCAAACTCCTTCCTGCCCCCGATCAAGCAGGGTGGAAAAGCGACGAAGGAAGGCGTCATCTTGATAGGTGACTCTTGGAACATGCGACACCCTCTCACTGGCGGCGGAATGACCGTTGCCTTGAACGACGTGGTCTACCTGAGCCGACTCCTCCAGGCCCTGCCTGACTTTGAAGATTGGAACAATGTCAGTCGCGCCCTCAATTCTTGGCACTGGCAACGAAAACCGCTTTGTGCGACAATCAATTTATTGAGCGGTACTTTATATGGACTATTTGGCGAACACAGTAAGCGATGACATCTAGGTTCTGCTACTCACTGTCTGACCGCCTGCAGCTCCAGCATTTCTTGCCCTTAGAAAGGGCTGTTTCAAGTATTTCCTTTTGGGTGGCAGATGCATATCTGGCCCCGTTGCTCTCCTTTCTGGGTTCGCATATACCTATGTTGATACAACAACGAAAACTGACCTGATCCTTTCTCCAGTTTGGCACCATCACCTCCGCTCCTTGTATCGCATTTTTTTCTGTTATTTTCTACTCGATTTGGGTGGCGTTCACACATCAGACCTCTCAACCGTCCAAGGCCAGCGAAGACCAATCCGTTGTGGATATCCTCAATTATTACCTAGGTTTAATCTCAATGGCCGTTCGTATGGTAGGTCATACATTTCAGAATCGACAACCATTGTCTAATGTAGATTACGTACAGTTCTTGTCGGCTTTCTCGGTCTTTTCTCCCATTTTATGGAGCGAACTCCGGTGGTGGGCTCCCAAGTCACGGTGAACCCATCGTGGCCCAAGACTTGCAGCTACATGTTCAGCACTTGGTAGAAACCTAGACGATATCCTTAATTTAAACTGCCTAGGCTATTAGAGCTAGGCTAATATTCTTTTTCATTGAGATTGGCTGTGAGCTCTTGTACAGCTAGGAGTTGTATGTACTAAGACGATTCCAAGGACGAGTGTTTGATTTGAAGGCTTTTGTCAAATATCTATGATAGGTGCGGTTGATGTCACAAGAGTGACGTCACGCGTCTGCTGAGTTGCCAACAACTGAATGCTTTCCAGCGATGTCAACTGAGCGAGCATCCAAGAAGCGCCAAACCAGATCTGGTTGCAGTAGAATAGAGCTTTCATCATCGTTCCTCATGCTTCAGAGGTTCAGGGACACCATCACGACCAAGACTGAGCCTGATGACGGCCGTCTTGACAGCATTGACAACGTTGAGCTAGATGTAGAGGTGGACCAGGATGCGCTCGCTCAATTGAACGGCCTTCTTCAGTGGATGGATTCCAAGATTAGATCCACGGCCAAGGTATATATGATCGCATCCTAATTACGAGTGGCTAACTCCAGAACAAGTACCACAAATTCTCATCTGTTACATCCGATGTCCTGGGCGACATGCAACTTTCACAGGGACCGCGGCTTGCCCTCAAATCCGACTGGAAAGATAGAGTCGCGGCTGCGAGGTTGGCTGGTGCAAATCAATTCATGTCTTCTGCGAATATGCATCAGTTTTTGGACATGCTACTTCACCTTGTTGCGAGACCGGTATTGCCCATGACGGCCGTCGTTCTCAATCCGACCTGCCTTCATCGCTAGTCCGAAGCCAGTTCCCGCACTTGGGTTGACACCTTCCTCTACCGTTCATCGGCGATGCTTCCGCTTGACAAAAGAATGGCTCTCAACGTAGAATACACCATCTCGCCAGTGACCATACCGACTGCCTCAGGGACTGACACCATACAAATCGGCTACATGGACTACACCATAGTTGTTGCTACCCCAAGATGGCCGGTGAGTTTTGCCACACCTTCTTGTCCTGATCTCAGGTCCTGCATGCCGCAGAATACTTTCTGAACAACCCAAGGGTGACGGACCTTGAACGTTACATTCATTCGGTGTTCAGACTTTTCGTGATCGAAGCGAAAGCCGAGGTTGTGAAACTTCACGATTGCCTCCCTCGAGTTCTGGCACAATTGTATGCATCTGCAAAGAAGCTGAAGTGCGACCTTGTCCTCGTTTATTAGTTCTAGTGGAAAGTTGATCGATTTATCTGAGCAGGAAAACTCATATACGGAGCGCATTGACAAATGGCTATGAATGGCTGTTTGTTTTACTTACCGTCAATTCAGACGGCAAAGGGGCTTCGTACCGGATCTCACCTCGTTCATATTCAGCAGCCCCGCAGGATGTCGGCGGCGATGTGATCGTTCCCGACACGCTGCCCGACATGATAGCGGGCATACTCGCAACCTGGGTACGTTTCCAGCCACTCGTGTCTTCTCGTTTACTCATTCTACTAGATCCAACATAGCTCTGAAGATGTTGGGCAGGATGATTGGTTCGAGGTGGCATCGGTAAATGAATAAAAGGTTCGGTTGCGAACGATCTCGAGTTTCGGCCACTGCTATTCTTTGTAGGGAGTCGCACGCACAGATGAATCAATGTTCGCTTTGTTCAGTTCAGGTATTCTGAGGAGCTTAGACAGGATGTTGCTGAAGTCAATCGGTCAAAGCGTCGATTTTCTTCGCCGTCAGTCATTCTTTGATACACCCGGACTATTTTCTTGCCGGGCACTACTTAGTACTTACACGTACCCAGCGCGCAAACAACCTCAATTCGATTGTTGGTCTTCCTTCCCTCAATCTATTCATGCTCACGACAACATTCCGATCCTTGGGCATCACAATCACTGAAAATGCTGAACTGTGACGGCTCACCCCGCTGAATTTGTCCCATGATGATTCCTAGGACAAGTGTTTGATTTGAAGGCTTTTGTCAAATATCAACTCTGCGTGACACGTGTTGCAGAATGTCGCCGGTGTTATACTGAATGTGGTCTGGTAAGTCTTTATTCGGGCCTCAACCGAAAGTCTGCACTGCTTTCTTATCTACATCTCGTATAAAGTAAAAAGACTTTAATCGACGCGTCCTCCGTTGATCGAGATCGACTTCCTTTACAAGAATAGTCAAAATTTCCATGCGATAGTCGTGCACGACATCGGCTGTCCTCGCTAAACCGAAAAAAGATAAGACCGAGAAAAGGCAGGAAGCCGTTCCCCCCTGTATCATTTTCAACTTATCAACACTGCAGACTCCTGGGTTACTGGTTTGTCTCGTAGCGCGACGTCTCCTAGACATGTCGGGGACGCTCCTCACCTCTCCTGCTCTCGTGCCATGCATCGGTTTCCTGTTGCTATGGTGGTATATACGATACACTCAGACAAGACCGCTTCGCAACATCCGCGGACCGCCTTGTCCCTCATTCTTCTTGGGTTCGTGACTGCACTCTCCGCTACCACACGGACTGTTGACACGTCTTTCGACAGGCCACAGTCTCGCATTGCAGCATCAACCTCAAGCCGCAGAAATTGAGTATCAATGGGTTCAGGAGTACGGAGAAGTACTAAAATTCTATGGATGTTATGGAGTTGGTTTTCCTTCGCCTTATAGCGTATTCCTCGCTTGCTCATGGTGGAATCATTGTTATCTCCAGGAGGAGGTCCTGATGCTGGCTGACCCCAAAGCCTTGCATCATGTTCTTCACGTATCTGGATACAACTATCCGAAGAAGAAGGACGTGCTGCAGAGTATAAGGCTTTTCATGGGCAAGGGCATATTCTGGGCATCGGGTGAGTCCAAAACCGACAAGCGGAACATGTTGGACTAATTTTGCCTCAGGTGACACTCACAAACGCCATAAGAAAGTCATGACGCCTGCTTTCGAAGCCAATCGTCTGCGATCCTTCGTTCCCATCTTTCAGCGTTCTGCAGAACAGGTAGCGCAGGCTCTTAAGTAAACAACGGATGTCACTCACTCGTTTCTTCAGCTCTCCGAAAAATGGCGAGAGGAGATAAAGGTGGCAGGCAATGTGTTGAATGTTGCGAAAACGTTGTCAAACGTGACATTGGACAACATCGGTATCGGTAGGTCGATAGATGCTGTCCTTTATGTCCCGTCAAAATTAATGGACATGGCAGCGGCATTTGACTATCATTTCAACGCCCTCGAAGGCGGCGGCGACGGAGATCTCTCTAAGGCATTCGAAAATCTGTTGTACGCCCACAAGTCAGCCTATTCGGGCTCTATGAATTGATGTTTGCCACAGTGCCGAATCGATGTTGTCTCCTCCCAAGTCGACGATTCTATTTACCGGACTTTGGCGCTTCATCCACCCGGAGATCCTGAGATTTGTCGAGTACTTGCCGGTGCAGCAGCTCCAGCGCTTGCGCCACTTTTTAAAGGTCTCGCAATGTACCGCAAAGAGCGTCATTGAAGAAAAATCATTCGATGGGGCAGTGACGGACGATCATAAGGACATCCTGAGCATTCTCGGTATGAATCTGACGTCTACCACCCGCTGAACATCATCTAACCCATCTTCTCAGTCAAGGCTAATTCTTCCCAAGATCCCAAGCGGCGACTTGATGAGGACGAGATCCTGGCTCAAATGGCGTACGTTATGCCGTCGACTTTTCTGTCCACAGACGCTGAAACAGCTTCCAGGACTGTTATGCTTGCTGGACATGATTCCACGGCATCCTCTCTGAGCTGGCTTTTCTTGGATCTGGCTAAGCATCCGGAGGATCAAACGAGAATTAGGGCGGAAATTGCTTCGGTCCGTGCGCAGAGTCAAACACCAGAGAATCTCAGCGTGGCCGACCTCGATGCAATGACTTACACTATTGCCGTTATCAAGGTACCTCCAAGAACGTCCAGGAAATATCATCCTGATAAGCTTCTTCCGTTAGGAATCCTTGCGCCTGAACCCTATCGCGTTTATGATCCCTCGCGAGTCTGGAAAGGCTGACGTGATCCCCTTATCAAAGCCCATTCTGGCGCAAAATGGGGGGCGATAACGGAAGTCCCTGTTCCAAAAGGTCAAAGCATATACGTGAACATATTTACATACAACAGGTGAGAACTCGATTCATTTGAGGAGCGGCGCTGCGCGCTAGCCTTGTCTGACACTGATATGTTCTCTTCTCAAGGCTCCCAAGTGTTTGGGGATTAGACGCAAACGAGTGGAATCCTTCTCGATTCTCGGGGCCGACTAAAGATAAGCAGATTCCAATGGGATTGTATGGGAATATGTAAGCTCGTTCCGTTCTCCCCATGAAGTCGATTTAGCTTATCAGAGTACGAACAGGTTGACATTCTGTACGTGATAGACGTTAGCACATTAGACTTTTCGTATTCGCTGCTAATTTGTATATGCCCAGCGGGCGGCGTTCGCGGCTGTATGGGGTGAGCAAAATCTCCCATTAGTTATCCATGACAGAAACTGAGCAATTTCTTTTTGAAGATGGCGGTTTGCGTGAGCTCTTGTCGGCTGATAAATGGGAAGGTTTATGCTGACTTGCACCTAATAGAGTCCTCGAAATGCAAGCTATCCTGATCGGCATGATCGAAAATTTCGAGTTCGCCCCTCCGCCCGAGGACGTCGAGATACTCCGCGCACCCGCAGGAAGTATGATTCCTGTCGTAAAGGGCTATGAACACGAGGGCACTCAACTTCCGTTACGTATATACCCGATAGACAAAGTAGAGCAGGCTAATTGACTTGTATAATCCACGGTTTTCGCTTCATCTCTATTCGAATGAGTTGCATCACAAATACTTATTCGGATATGGCCCTGCTGTCAAGCGCGAGCATCGTAGCCGTAGCCGAACAGCATTGGTTCGCCGTCGTTGCGATTACAGTACATGAATTTTCACAAGGGTTTTCAGGAAAGTCTGTGCCTCATTTCCTGCTTATTCGGAACATCCTCATCCGGTGCGTAGATCTTGTTATGTTCACATCATTTGGAGGAATCGCTTCACGATGCTGCTCGGCACTCTCATCTTCGGCCGCAACTCGCACCAAATTCGCGTGTATTGCATACCGGACATGGCATACCGTCGTCTGTCTATCCATCTACCTAATTATCTTTTGACGGTAGTCCGGCATAACCCAGCTCCGTTGACGCCAAAACAGCAGTGCCGTGCAAAACTTTGTCGACAGGTCGTCGCGAGTCGACGACTTTCATTGCAGATCTGGAGGTGGGCTTCGACGGCACACAGGAGAATGTACTGCTTTTATACCACACAGAGATTATCAGCTTCGAGAGTGTGAGAAAAGTCATGGACTTGAGGTCGCGACTATAAAGAAAGGTCATATAGGCGTCGGCAAGTTGACTTTACGCTAAAATCGTCGACCGGGACAACACTGCACGCAGGTCACCTCTATGAGCCTTTCTATTTTGACTCTTCTAATTGGGACCGGTCTGTGGAGCTTGGTAGTCATCTTCAAGAGTAGACGATTCCAGGTGCTCGAAAAACGAAGGTCCACTTCTCTGATGTCAGCGCTGAACAGGTTAATAGGTTGGCACAATACCGATTCTTGGTTATAGTGGTCTCTGGACATCATATATCACTGCCATCAAGTTTCTCAAGAATGGCGACGACGTGCTCCTCGACGGGTGTCGCAAGGTGTGCGCTCGGCCGATACACTCCAGTTTGGACTTCACTAAAAGTGTCGTTCCGCAGTATAAAAACAAGGTGTTTCGCGTCGCGCAGCTGGATCGATGGCTTCTTGTCGTGAATGGCGCAGAACACTTTATGACATACCGAGATGCTCCCGAAAACGTTTTGTCTTTCAAAGCTGCTATGAACGAAGTATTGATCTTAGACGTTTATTGAGTTAGGCTGATTTACTTTCTCTTTAGCTTCTTCAAATGGATCATACGTTCGGCAACCAAATAGAACGGGGCACTGCATACGCGGCAGCCATAGGGCGTTTCGTCTCACCGCGCAACCTCGTCGAAATTCTTCCAGAACTCCTGAATGAACTGGATCATGCCCTAGAGACTCAGATGAGAAATATCGATGATACGAAAGGTTTTGCATCTCCGTACTTTATTTTCTATGTCTTCCCCCAGAATTGATTGCTCATAACAGACTGGGCGCCTCTTGCGATAATTGAACCTTTTCAACGCATTATTTGCCAGTCCATTAACAGAGTGTTTGTTGGCACCGACGTGTGTTAGTCACTTCGCTTGCTAACTATACAATATTCTAATTTCGAAATCAGGCAGAAATGAGGAATTCCAGGACATTGCTATGCAGTTTACCGCGAGCATCGCAATGGCTGCATCGCTCATCAACTTGTTTCCTGATGCTTTGAAACCGTGCGCTTCAGTCCCGAAATCCAAAATTTGCAACCAGTCCACTGACGCGAAGTTATTACCAGGTTGGCGGGCAAAGCATTCAGCAAAGTGCCTGTGCACGTACGAAGCATTGTTAAGCATATTGGCCCTTTAATTGCGGAACGTCAAAGACTCGCAAGTGAATACGGAACTGGTTACTCTAACAAACCTGTCTGTTTTACTCTGCTTTGATTTACGATGCACGTCCAGGATACTGAACCAGATCTTGTACAGAACGACCTACTGGAATACCTCATTGACTGCGCAGAAACTGACGAAGAGCGTAGCCCCGAAGTTATCGGTCTTAGGCTGTTAAACATGAATGTTGCTGCCTTGCACACGACGACTATGGTATATCTTCCATTAAATGGAGCCTGCCTGTTCTAAATCCGTTGCTCTTCAGACCTTCACACATGCTCTCTATCAATTAGCATCCATGCCCGAATGTATCTGTATACTTCGCACAGAGGTTGAAGAAACACTTGGCAGGGATTCGGCGCTGTGGACCAGAGACATGTTAGAGGGTTGTTGGAAACTCGACAGCTTTTTTAAAGAAAGCAATCGAGTAAATTATCTGTCCGCCAGTACGTTCATGGGTATGACCAATGTACAGTTTCAAGTTTGCTGATTTTTTCACTGCGCTAGTATCCATGGCCAGGAAAACCTTGCAACCTGTCACCCTGGCTGACGGAACGACGGTGCCTCCAGGCGACATAATAGCATACTCAACATGGGCGGCCCATATGAGCGCAGACGAATACGACGACGCCGAGACCTTCAAGCCCTTCCGCTTCTCCGACAAGCGAGAGGCTATCGCATCCCAGCAGGTATCCGTAACCGAGGACGCGAAACTGCGCATGACCGGGGTTGGACCACATTACCTACACTTTGGAGCGGGCAGTCATATTTGGTGAGTGTGCCTTTCGAAAGTATCATTGTATGAATTGAGTACGATCTGGCCTCACAGTGGCGGTCGTTTCATGGCATCTACGGAGCTCAAAGCACTCATGGCTATGCTCTTATTAGGCTACGAGTTTAGAACAGAACAAGAAGGGATCCGACCCGCCGACTCTTGGTTTGGGGCAGCCCGAATTCCCGACCCCCAAGCCAAGCTTCTGTTCAAGAGAAAATCGTGCTGACTTGCCATGCTGCCGTCGTCTCGTGTCGGCATAATCAGAACTTTCCGTATATTGAACATCCTGGGCGCCCCTGGCCTATGCCTCTTTTAATTTGGCGATAAGTATTTTGTTAGTTGCGCGGTGTCATTCCGAGTCCGTAATTCGAACCTAAGCCTATTCGTTTCCGAATCAGCACTGAACTATGGTTCATATGCAAGCAAATTGAGTAATTTGTTCTGGCTGTACGTTCCCTCGGTCGGAATGGACTCCCAACCTTCTGCCCCAAGACTTTTCTTTCTGTCCCAGCTGCTGCTGCTCATCAGTCTCGTCATCAAACCCACGCCCTATCGATGGATCTTTTTCCTTCTCCTCTTACTCATCAACTCATACGCCTATTTCTTCGTTCCGACGGACATGGCGTTGAAGAGCTCACTCGTCATGTGCACGTTCACGGCCTCGGACTACATACTCCTCACCGACGTTCAACGCGAACTCGCCCTCGTCGGCCAACGTGAGCCCATCTGGAAAGCACCTTTCCGGGAAAGGCTGAAATGGGGCTCCAAGCTTTTGATAAGCACCCGAGGAGTGGGGTGGAAACACGAACCCGCACCGCCTATCATTCCGCCTCATCCTCCCCAATCCATTTCTCGCATCTCTTTCATCCTCGCGCAACTAAAAAGGTCCTTTATATGTTTCCTGATCTACGACCTCTGCGCGAACTTCATTCTCATGAAGAATCCAGCGTTGTCTGGGGAAGGTAAAGTAAAATTCGGCGATTTGCCTTTGATAGATCGTTGCACGGGTGTCCTTGGTATCGCCGTCGGGGGGTGTATAGGAATCAATTTGCCATACATTTGGATGAGCATTGCTATGGTGGCGTTGCAGTTGAGTGACCCGTCGGAATGGCCAGATCTATTCGGCAATTGGGGGGATGCATACACGGTTAGAAAATTCTGGGGGTAAGTTAGAAACTATCGTTGAGTTGGTAAGAACTGATAATGATTATCACTTACGGCAGGCGCGTTTGGCATCAAGGCTTTCGAAGAGTATGATCCGGGCGATTGACAATTGTTTTTACTGACTTCTGTTTGCCCATCTAGATTGTGTCTTCTCATGGAAAGTTTCTTGCTCACCGCATCCTGAAATTTCCGCAGGGCTCTAGACGGTCGTCCTATACCCAGCTATATGTCGCATTCTTGATATCTGGCATTATCCACACAATGTCATACCCACCCAGATTTACGCTTGCGTTTGATCACCGAGCTCTCTTTTTCTTCTGTTCGCAGGCCTTGGCCATCACAGCCGAGGACGTTGTCATCGCCACGCTCGAAAGGTACACTGGCAAAAAACAACCTGGCGAACTTGTGAAGCTCGTCGGTTATGTGTGGACGTACTCTTGGTTTGTGTATTCTATTCCGGCTTGGGCAGATTCTACGGTAGGAGAGGGGGGAGGGGCCAAGGACCGTCTGTCATTTAGCATAGTCCAACTGTTCTTGTGAGTAGTGTCCATAATGACTTTAGGTCCGTGTTTCGATTCGAGAGGTGTCGCGCTCTTGGATAGCCATTTTGTGTGAAGCCCTTGAGATCATAGCCAGCATGACGTATACTGACGGGCGAGTCGACAATGATGAACAGATCTCGCGCGGCAATAGCCAGCGATGGGTAAAGTAGTGCAAGAGGCCTACGCTTTGCCCAGAGCCACCAGCGCTAGCATGTTAACATAGACAACAGTAGCCCCGACTTTGCTAAAGTGCTATATGATTAAGAGGCCAATGAAAAAAGCGGTCGATGTTGTGGCAGCTCGCTTGTAGATGGCTGAGTGCCTTCGGCGGCCGGCGCGGTTTTCCGTGTTTGGATTCCGACATTCGTGCCCCCAGCTGCCATGCATATGGCGCGTAGAAGCGACTGTGCATGTGAGGATACAACCTTTACATTTGCAGACCGACCAAAATAGAAGTGTCAGAGACATTAATGGGTTGAAGATTACGATATGCTCATTGCAGTTCCAATAACAAATTGCACACATATAGGAAATGGGGAATAAGTTAGAACGACCTAAGGGAGATCTGCGGTTTCGCGACGGCGGTTGCAGTTGTCGCAGTCGCACCTCCAACCGCGCGTCGGATGGCCTGCTCTAACAGTTCCTTGGTCGAACTGTCAAGTTCGGCAGCGGCTTCCTTGAACGCTGCGGGTGACGCCGTGGCATATTGCAAAAGCTGGGCCACCGTCTGTGATTTCACGGGTGATTGCGCATTGGAGGAATTCATCAGCAAGAGGGAAAGTGTTGGAAGAAGCACTGCCAACAACCGGACACCTACGAAAAAAAAAAACGCTGTAAGGTACAATGAAGTGAGCGGGGTAGTCTGATATCTCACGATGCTGTTCCGGTACGAAATTGAACAAGGATGAAAATGCTTTCCAAACTTCTCCTACCGCAGATGACTGAATGTCCGATATTGAGCCATCGCTGGCTAGCGGCGAGACTTTGGCAACATATTCGATCAGGCTTGGTACCAAAAAGCGGGAACATTGAAGCAGAATTTTGTGCCCCGAGGTTGCTGCAACAATTAGTGTTTTCGCACAATGAGCGGCAGTGAGGGAGATTTGAGACTAATCTTCATGAGCAAATGGAAACAACGGTGTAGGGGGAGTGCGTCTCACGTCGTCAGACTCGACAAGTTTCTGTGATATAAGAGAGCAGCAATGTTCAATGACGACTTGGCTGATGGGAACGTCCGCTCGTATGACAGTCAAGATGAGGACCGCAGCCAAGAGGTTATTCTTCACTTTCTTAGTAGATATCGTCCCGACGCGACCGCTGCGTAGTTGTCAGTCACCTTTCTGCTTATACGGAAAATGCACTTGCCTCATTGCATCTATATTCACCAGGCAGGCAGATAAGAGTCCATGCACCAAACGATTGTATCGGTCTTCTGCATCAACGTCCGTAATGGTAGGAACATCCAAAATAGCCTTTAATGATGGCAATGTTGGCCCGACTAGATCGATTTCGGATGATTCATCCTTCAATAATTCTGTTGTTGCTCGAGGTTAGACATCGACTGGGGTTAGGGATTTGAAACATTTCCAACCGCTATACAAAAGACCGGCTAATCCTCGAATATCCTCCCTTTGCGATGTCGGTGTCGAAGCGGCTATCGAGGTTATGGCAGTAAATGCCGCAGTAACCATTCTAACTCTATCAGTGAGTTCTCCTTCTGGCATCATGACTTCAGCTTCATCGAACAGTGGGTTATTGAAGGGTCGTCTCACCAAATGTGAGTCCGCGGAAGGGTGTATTCGCGTGCCTTAGGATATTGGCACAGATCCGGAGACAATGTGCTCGTGGAGAAGTAAGCGACATAGGTTCAGTTGAGCTGTTGTTTTGATAGTTATGCCTTTGGGAGGATGTTGAATAACTACGTACTAACCTCAGCTCTTGAGTCGAATCCTGAGTGCTTGACAATACAGACAGCATTTCCACGAGATGTATTTTGACCACAGCAGACTCCGTCAGTGCCAATCTATAGCAGAGACTCATGAACTCGTCAAAAAGAGCGGGTTCTTTCATCGCTTTCCCGGAGTATTCTGGTTTGACTAGATTTTTGAGCGCCTGCAAAGCTGATAAAACCAGTGTCTGACGTTCCAGAGTAGGGACAGAGGAATCCGCTGAAGAAGTGGCTAAAGCTTCGAAAACGAGGCCAAATACTACGAAGAAAAGGGCGGAAGGGTCCTCGCGGTGTCTCAAGTCGGCTATCTTTTCGTTCGTAATCTGCTCCTGTCCGTCCATTGCAGCAAGGATATATGGGTCCTGTTGACTCATGCAAGTGGCAATAGCCTGCAGTATAACGGACCACGATTTGGCATAGTACTTAAATAATAAAGAGTCAGGATAAGGCTAGGGCATGAAGCACAAAGCACTGACGGGTAATAGGACTTCCTTGCCAAGGCTAGAGTATGAAGAATCTAGGGCAACAGTCGACGAATCGAGGAGGAATTCTGAATCCACCCTGATGCTAGCATAATCTCGGAGAGCAGCAATCCACAGTGAGGCGAGGACTGCGCGGTGAGGGTTGACGACGGCGTCTAGATAGGTCTGGGTCGGAGAGGCTACTTGAAGCTGCGCCCATGCGGATAAAGTTGATATGCGTAGCATGGCGGAAGCATTGGGGCTTTGCATACCAGTCTCACCCAGTGAAACCATCCCCGTATCTGAGAGCGTGATGACTAATGCAAGGACGGCGCTGCGTATCAGTAAGCAACGTACCCTTTGCCTGCTCTAGTGCAGTGACAAGTAGTTTGAGAATTCTTCCCATTCTGCTGACATCTTTAACAATGCCAGAACCGACAAAGATTGCACAAGCGTTGACCGCCGATGCGAGGATCTCTGGCGTTGAATCCGTGGAAAAAGCCGGCGTGAGTGCTGATGTTATTGGAGCTTGATGTTGTTCGAGAAGAAGGGTATCATCATAGGCAGGATCGGGTGTCGCTGAAAACGTCTATCCACGAACAATCAGCACAACCGACTATGGCACAGAGTAGTTCAATAGTTTACCTGAATGACGTCGCGCAGTACAACCAAGCCCTCCAGTCGGATTTCTGTGACGTATGCCGCAGATGCTGTAAACGCCATTTTGATTAGGTCCGGGACGCGAGTCACCAGCAGGCCAGATGCCGGCAAGCCCCTGTTGCGCGCAAAGACAGGGTCTATGTGTTCCTTACGGCCGCTGCGTGCGACAATTGTGCAAATTTGATGCAGACATTGGAGGGCGAATAACTGCGTTCTCCATCGCGATGTGCCATGGGTCCGAATACCACCGCTGGGGTCTTGGGATAAACCCAAATTTAGCGAGTCTCCTTCATCGTCACGTAAGTTCTGGCGAATTGCGGCATCGGCCACTTGCTGAGAAGCAGTCGTCTTGCTCATGATTCGCTGACACAGGTCGATCCACGCAGACGGATTGTGGATCACAGTCTGTTCCAGCCAACTTGAAATGACGTTCCTCACACCTTGAATAGAGGGATCATCATCCAGCATACCGAAGAGATCTTCAACCAGCTGATCTCCACCAAGACGAGACATCGCAAGCGCGTCCTTCTGAACCAGCTGGTAGAGTGCATTGATGGATGCAAGCTTCAACGGGCGTCGAGACGATGAAAGATGACCGCGGAATCGCTTGACTAGGTCAGGAATGTCAACGTGTTCTGGTGCGAACATTAAGAAATGTTGAATGCACTTGGTCGCTTCCACATAGATGGCCTCGTCATCTTCCATGGAAAATTCATGCACTAGGTTTAATACAAGAGTTCGTGTCCGGGGAGATTCCTGCATGTCCGGCCCGAGAACGTTAATCACTGCGTCGATGATCTGACAAACAACTGGGTAAGCAGGGTGGTCACCACTGAGGTTCGCGTTTGATAGTGTCCCGCCGCCACGTTCATGCGACTCCAAGAGATAAACCTTCAACAGCATCCCCAGTGTTCCTGGGACGAATGGCGAATATCCGAGACTAGCGGCATTGATAACGCATGCGAGGGCATTCAAAGCCCAAAAGTGGACGGTGGGATGCGGATCATTACCCAGTGACATTAGCACATTCACTGTCGTTTTCAGGAGCGGTCCAGCAGCCAGTCCACCGACATGACTGTAGATTGAACCAAATGCCAGAGCGCAGCCTGCGCGCCCATATGGATCGCGATTGCTAACAACTTGGTCTACAAGATCCTTGATTTGTGCCGTCAAGAAGCTCGTGCCCGAAAGACTTGCAAGGCGACCTATAGACTCACTGCTCGCGGAGCGCAAGACTATATCACCATCTATCAGAGCATCCTTCAAGAATGGGGACAAGAGGGAGGTGACTTGGGTAGAGCCAAAAGTGTCGCGCGCTTGGCGGAAATGTGAAGAACAGGCTTGGCGAAGAGCGAGAACGATGCCAATGGCTGCATTGACAAACACAGCAGCCTTGCGGCCCGCGTTCTTGTCCAGCTTCGACGAGCGAACGGAATCCAAAAGGAGCGTTACTATCCGGACCGTCGAGGTAAGGTCCTGTAATGGAAGGAGCTGTGCGAACAGCTCAATGGCAGTATCAACTACAGACGTCGCCGGCGGTGGCGGCTCCACCGGTCGATATTCCATGTTTTTGGATACAACTCCACAAAGCGAAAGAGGGTCATGTTCGCAGCCGCCAATCACAGGTTTTCGAAGCTAAGGAAGGAAAGGCAATGAGCGCAAAGACAATGCTGGTGCAAAAAGCTAGTCTTCTCACAAATGCATCAATGGAGACCTCTATAGTATCTCTATTGAGATAGTCGGAGGTCGGTTGAGAAGAGTCATCCCGAACGGCGCTATTTCCGGTGTCGGCGACTTCTCTCGAGGTCACGCCGTACGCATAGCCATCGACGCTTTGCCAAACCGAGGTGAAGTTCCCTGCGGACGAGGCAATCGCCGCCTGAACAGATGAACCAGCATACCCATCTGGACTGGCAAAAAGGGCAACCGCCGACTGGAGCAAAGCCGTTTGAGTCGAGTCCGGTATACTGGAAAAACCGAGGGCCGTGAAGCACTGATATACTCGCCGACGCAGCAAGGCCTCGGCGGCGCGCAAATTCAGACCTTTAAGGCCTCTGGTTCCCTCGGGCGTCTGAATCTCGGACGGATCTTCGACGTTCTGCGAGACAAAGTTGTTTGCGAATTGAAGCGCATTGCTAAGGACCGAAGCAATCCGTCGACCGACATCAAGGGTGACCAACACAGCAGAGTTGTGCTGGAGGAAACTCAAGATGGCTCCCAACGCATTCTCGCGAACTCTAAGAAGGAACATCCATTCTGCAACTGAGCGCCCGATATTGCTGGCAGTGTCTTTGCTCGTGGGCTTCGGAAGCGCATTCCGCCAAAGGACGAGCAGCTGTGGGAGATGCGGCCTGACAAAATTCGGACCTAGGGCCATCAAGGCCGCAATCGATATCCACGCGACTTCCACCTCAACGCCAGCGACTCTGAGATCGTGGTCTCCGGCGCGTTTCAAGAGCTGAATGGCCATATCCAGGACCTTTGCGCTGACATCGTACGACACATACAAAGGCCGTTCTGGAATGATAGAAACAAGAGCGGCCAAGCCGTATGCATGACCTAATGAACGCAGATGTACGTCCGAAGGCGCGGCGGGCGATGTGATTGAGTTCATGTCGCGCTGAAGCATCTCCATTACAGATAGAATGATTTTCGGCAACCGCAATGGTGTGGAGTAACAAAAACACCTTAGAGCCCAGGACGCTGTTACACGCGTAGTATGGCTTGGGTGGCCCAAAAGAGTGACAAGAGGATCCGCCAGGGCGTCCTGCATGCGGAAGTTAGAACTACAAAGATAGACTGGCGAATAAGACGCACCTGTACAGGAGGAGGCGCATTCCCAAGTTGTTGCAGCAAACCCGCCACTTCACGCAAAACGATTGTCAATACTGCGGACGTAGGGGCGACTTGCCCTGGCATCATGGCCGGCCATCTTTTCAAGTACGCATTTGCCAGTTCCTGTATCGCGCTTATCTGGGCTTGCTCGCTGAGCATCTGTACGCCGATGAGATCCCTGAGCAGTACTCCAACGAGGGAACGGGCGAGCAACGCTTCATAACGACTCGAGGAAGCCTTCGGGTGGTTGACGATTTCGCTCATCAGATGTGCCACGATGAGCGAAAAATTCGTTTCCACGAATGAAGGACCCAGACGTGTAAGAAGGGCCGCATAAAAATCGAAAATTCCTATCCGAATCTTCCTAGAGGCATTGGGCTTGTTGAAGTGCGTCGAAAGGTGACTCAGCATTTCGTTTGGCGTGAACGTCGTCTTCAAGATCACGTCAGCTGCAGAGCTTGCCGTGGCGGGAACTCCAGCTTCATTGTCATCCTGCTCTTTCTTAGCTTTGTGTGCAGGTGCCGGAGTGGGTATCGCGCGTTCCACCTGTGTCGATGCAAGCATATGGCCAACGAGCTGCGCAAAAGCGTGACGGGTGGCTTGGTCCGCGGATTCCAGGCTCTTTACGCATTGTGCTACGATGGCGTCAACATCGTTCGCGGAAGGGAGATTTCCCTCGCCAGAATACATCGCTGAAATGACCTGGGATTCTACGATCAACGAGGGTGTCGGAATGTCAGAGGTTCCTTACATGGGCAGCAGCTCTTTGGACAGGCAGTGATTTATCGGTCAACCCATTTCTCATTTGCTTAAGGATATCTTTCGCGGCGGCATCGGTTATTGCGCGTCTTGCCGTAGTCAGCGCCTTTTTAAGGGCTACGAGAGCGTGCTGACGGAGAAGAGACGACTATTGGCAGGTTCGATCAGGACAGAAAAGGCAACGCAGACAATATCTGTGCATACATTGGAAGATCTGAACGTTTTGATAGAGATTGTGTAAATCTCCGCCATGAAAGACATGTACTGGAGATGGGGCGGTTCAATACAAACATTTGAGTTCGTTGTCGCATACCGCACCTGAGATCCAAAAACTGCCATGATATCTCCAATGCATGAGAATGCTGCCCTACGTATGGTTCAAAACGAGGCTCGTTCCATGTCACGACAGAAAACGAACATCTTCACCATATCCTTATCCTGTGTTTTGAAATCGCCTGCGATCTTCATAAAAGATTGCAAGGTATCGAACAGCGTCCTCGTTTCTCCGCGTGTGTATAACGCAATCAGACATCTTGCTACTAAGTTCCGAAAAGCACGACCAGGAGTTGGATAAGGTTCAGGTGCCGAAATAATCTTGATGAGTGAGCTCTCCAATGTTGACTGCTTTAATTTGAGGTCATCCTATTGACCCAGTCAGTAGCAAGATTCTGTCGGCGGTGCCTAACACCGACCATAGGAACCTCCGCAATCCTTTTCTCTATGAGAGATAGCCATCGAAACAGATAAACTTCTCCATTCTCGCCGGAAAGCTCTGACTAGTTTGCAAGTCAGTCAATTGGCCACTGAAACGAGGATAGAGAGTAGATACCTCCTCTAGTTCGTCTATCAGCAATTGCCCTTCCGGCATGGTACCGTTCCAATAAGCCGAATCCTTGGTCAAGTCCTTTAATGCCGTTGCGGGAGTGGGACGTTGGGAAGGGATGAGGTAAGCCACTCCACGTGATTAGTGTCATATATCCAAACAACACGGCGATCACGTGCCACTTCTTTCATCTTGTGTCGTCTATGCATTCATCCCAGAAACTGCGTCGAGATAGACTGAAAATATCCTCTTAGCTGACGTCCAGCAAATTTGCACTATTGCATACAGATTCGCAGAGATACCTGAAAATTCGAGGCGCTTGAAAAACGGTCTACAACGCTACAACGCAATTTACCGCAGTGGCGTTGCGAGAACTTCCGTTAGTTGTCCTAGGCATAAAGTCACAGATCCTTAGTGGGTGATGTTAACTTCATCCGCATGAATTCTCAATAATATAGCGTTCTTCGGAAGAGCGCTTACATTTTCCTTCCCGAAATGGACGATCACTGGCTACATTGCTTCTGTCACTAGAGCTGGAGCGTCGTCACGAGTTGGCATTGGTCGCAAGCAAGATGGTGCTCGACGATCTCAGCTCGTTGGTTCAACTGATTTATCACATCATCTTTCATTCGGCCCGCGAGCCTCCCTGCCCATGTGGTAGCTGAGGATATGCGGACCTGTGCGAAATCTATCGGCAAGAAGTAGCACTCTATGGAGGTTCTCTAAGAGACCAAGGCATATGGCTCCCAGATACGGATTTTGCCGCAACCAATCCGGGTTCCGCAAGCATTCCAAGCGGCATGTACGTACCTACACGGATACAGGACCAAAACCGTTAGCTGTCCGTTCCTCGACTGCAAAATGGAGCAACACGAGGCGTAATATGCAGCTATTTGCGAGTTTCGATCAGATAAGGGACGTTCTGGTGTGTTCATGGATGAAAATATCTGTCGCTTTCCCTTATTGATGGGCAATGTAAGTGCATGTGCCCGCTAAATGCATGGGCGGAGCCATAGGGTATTGATTATCGCACATCAGCATTTGACTTCCTTGTCGCAGTCTCCGATGCGCCGCAGCCACATCGCGCCGCTGAGTGTGATCATAAGGCGGACGAAGGTGAGCGAACAATTAGTCTCCGCTAATTCTGGCGATTTTGACCAAGTTGAAAACGATTCTGTCTCCGAAATCAGATCAGATGGCATTCGATAACTCTTTTTTAACTATCCCTCTGTGTGCCAGTGTTTGCTCCCACTTCTTCTGCTCTTCGTGTTATCGAGATTTCGACCATCTGCTCATCAACGCCGTTCAGATAATCCGGTTGATTATATAGAATTTATTCCCGTAAGTGCGACAATGCTTTGTGCTGCGCTTTGTTTTTTTCCCCTTGATTTTCCTACTTTGAGACATGCTCTAGAGTTGCATTGTTCCGTTGCAACAGGGTTTATTGTAGCTTGGCGCAATGTCTCATTCCCATGCACTGGTACAGCGCAAAACATGCGCCCCATCTCCACGTCGTGGTAATCCTCCGACTTCATAGGGACCTAACACCTGCAATTCCACTTTTTCCTTTGCCGCCCTCAATTCATTCGAAATCTGACCCGCACCTGCTCCCTTTGTCGGTAGATCTCAATTCTTCCCAAGGCCGAATGATTGATATTTACTATGTCGTGTGAACAAGGTTCGCAGCCAAAGTGGATTAGCTTTCTTCACGGCCCATTATATTGACCTATCTCGCACAGACGTGTTTTGCAGACCCATCTGTATTGAAGAAACTTTCCCACTCCGCCATTCGGTCCTCTGGCCGGACAAACCTATCTCTCACGTGTTCCTGCCTGAGGACGAGAAAGGAGTGCATCTTGGCGCTTTTTTAGCATCTCGTGATCAACCTGTTGCCGTCATCTCTTTGTTCGTCGAATCAGTACCTTCCAGCGCCGGCTCGCTTCTCGCTCAGAGTGGAGTTGAGCCTGGTGAGCCTGACCAAGTGCGATTTCGAAAGTTCGCCTGCGATCCGGAATACCAAGGCCAAGGAATCGGAACAAAGTTATTGCAGCACGCCATCATCATCGCTCGCTCCGATATGAGCGCGAAAATTGTCTGGTGTGATGCCCGGACAAGCAGTTCCGGCTGGTATCAAAAACGAGGATTGACACCATTCGGAGAAATCTTCTTCAAGAACGCGGTGGAATACGTCCGAATGTATATCGATGTCAGGAACTCGGTATCTTTATGAGGCAGAGTGTGCATCCGGTCTCCGTTTGCTGCATCCAGTATGTCGCTGCTTTCAAGATTGTCCATCCTTTGTCTCGAGTGTTGATGCTGACCGGATCATTCCCTTTGGCCAAGGCTTTAATGAATCCTAATTGGCAAATGTTTTGCCTGAAACTGCATTGTGTATCTGAACGACTCCGTATGGATACCAATATGTCATGCGTGGACTCTCCATTTGATTGATGTTGCTTTCTTTTTTTTCCCCTTGATCACTCGCGGCTTTCGTGGCTTGATCTGCTTAACCATACGCGTATGGTTTGGATTCCAGAAATGCGAAGAGCACGGTGATCGCCCGTTCAAGTACTCTCGTGTGCCCACGTTCCTTCTGAACGCCAATAGTCGCTGATATGGCTGGTCATGCGCCAATGCGTAGCTCGAAAATGGCGCCAAGTTCTTCCGCTCTCATCACGGCGTTTTGGTGCGACAAGGTAGACAGTACCAAGACTTCGGCACGATCGTTTGATGTCATTTTGATCGACCACGTCCATGTCTGCCAAAATGGAGTCTCCCTCATGCCTTAACGCCGTGCTGCCAGAATCACTGATACCACTACATGATCAGCTTTTCCCCAGATAGCGGGACGCTCAATCCCTCTTCAGTAATCTCTGAGACAGCTATGATTCTGGCGCAGTCTTCGCGTCACCGTTGGAAGGCGGTAAATTGGATTTCCTATCGGCCTCTGCGTCAGCCAGATCACGGACGGCCCGAACGCCGTATGGAACCATCAATGCAGACTCACAGGCCGAGAAATGCAGGTTCCGCATGCAGTAGTGTGCTCGGAGATGCCTATCGCAACGTGGCTCGATTTCGTTGATCGCAGTTCCTTTAAGTTGAGATTGCGAGATCAAGCGCATTCGGCAATGTTAAGGGGCTGAAGACAAGGAGATTCAAATTTTGCGAGCCACAGCCTTCATAAACATTTATTCGACATGGCTATGCCCATGAGCTCCGGCCGCGATCGATAACAGGAAGAAAAAATTGACAAGTCCATAAAATGGTCACTCCGCTCGGTGTATAAAAGCATGTGAGTTTGGCGTCTCTTGAGAGCAGAGTCCGATTTCTCCCCCCTCTACTCGAACTAGGGCATTGTACTGGCTGTTGGAAGCCCAATGACTGTCGCTCCATACTGCCCCGGCTATGATCACAGGTGACCAAACCATCCGAACGCTTGTTTTGGACTGTGTTTGGCCCTCTGTTCATAGCCAAAATACCAGGAGGGAGGTGGAGCGTCGTCGTCGCGTCCAATGCCATGCAAAGCCTTTCGTTCGTACTCCCATGCTCCCCAAGACTTTTTCTATTCGTGGACTATTTCCACGAACGTATTCTCGATTCCTTGCCTTAATTTACTCGAATACAATAGTATGTGCCATACTGTGAAATAGTTTATCCCAATATCAGAATTGCGACATGCATGTGAATCTTTCAAACTTGGACCCTCTTGCGTTCTGATACAACTCAAGAATACTGGTCGATCGGGACCGACGTATCAGACTTCAGACAATGTAATTAATGCTGGCGATCTTCTGCACGACAGGTTGCAGGCCCTGCTGCTCGTCTAAATATCGAAATAATTCGGTCCCGAGTGCATTTCATTTCATAAGATTACTGTCAATATCTCAAGCTGTCCCTTTCTCGTTTGAAAGTCACAGTTCACATGCACTACATGAACTATTGGTCGCGCTTTTGCGCGCTCATTTGATAATCGAAGCAATGGACAGACTAGATATCAGTCTGATGATATACGAGATAACGGAGCTGACAGTCTCTCTAATGCCGCAGGGTATGCAGGCCTTGATAGAATTTCATTGACGTCCAACGATTCGATTTATGGCATTGAACTCGTTTCCGTTTCACGGAATTTCCGAAGACCTTCGCTAATAAAGCGCGCCAGGGTCCGGAATGTAGCACTCACTATTAAGTTAAGAGATGTGCTGATAGAAAACTGATCAAGGACACGGTTACCCCCGTTCGGATATCCTGGTGCAGAATGATGGGGTAACTTGCTCCATGCAGGTCCATACGGTGTTTCATTCACAAGCTCTCATTGTGAACAGTCTCACTAGCAAGCAGATCGGCGATGCTCGTAAGTCTGAACTTTCACGTATCACGTTGAGCTGGAGCATGCAAGACAATGCCCACAAAAGCGGTTGAAAGCCAGCACGTGGCCCAAACATCACGTAAGCAATCACTGTGGTGTAACCGACCTCGAAGGTTATCGCCAAGTTCGCCTCTACCATCGTTGTATTCTCTATCTCCTGCATTGTATTATGGACGCTCGGCTTCGTCGCGTAAATAAAGAAATAGCCGGTGAGTCTCGCATACTGTTGGTCTATTCATCTGGCCTGATGCGGCGACCCGGATAGACTGCAAGAATGACAAGACGTCGAATATTAGCGTCGAATTAGTCGACGAGTCGCCATTCCATTTGAAAGGCACGTTCAAAGGACCAGAGGGCACGCCTTATGAAGGAGGACGCTTCGAAGTTGTAAGTGCCTGCTCATATCTTTTGCGATCTTTCATTTGATCCCATGGTTGTGAGGATATCACGATCCCAGAATCATATCCCTTCCAGCCTGTGAAGATGAAATTCATCACCAAAGTCTACCACCCAAACATCTCTTCCGCATCAGGCGCTATTTGTCTGGATATCCTCAAGGACGCTTGGTCGCCTGTGCTCACTCTAAAGTCGACGCTCATCTCGTTACAGAGTTTGCTATGCTCGCCTGAACCGAATGATCCTCAAGACGCCGAAGTCGCAAAGCACTATATGACCAGCAAGGCCAGCTTCGAAGAGACAGCCACGTATTGGACGCACATCTATGCAGGCGGACCCGACAAAAAAGGCAAGGGCAGTAAAGACGAGGTGGCCATCGCGGGTTTGGAGAAAGCTCATGTGGACCGGTTCGAAGCGCTAGGCTTCCCACGAAGTAAGGTGGTACGTGAATATTCTCTTCTGTCTTTATTTTTTTTCATCACGCCGAGACCTTTCACACATTTGAATATTCTAAATACAGATAGACGTGCTTCGGCGGCTCAATTATCGTGGCGCAAACGTTGCACAATTATCAGATGACAGGGTTGTAGAAGAATTATTGAAATAACCATCTGACAGTTGTGGCCGCACGATAGGGTGTACACGATGTCAATTCTTTGTGGGATCTGTGTGTCGTTACATGCAAATGGAACAGTGTTTGCGCCTAACCTTTGATATCCTTTGGAAGTATCGCAACACGACTTGTGGCGCGAGCTGACGTGCGTTTTAGGCAACTGTTCTGCCCTTTCTCTGAACCTCCGTCCACCAGATGGAGGTAGATCATGGCAAGTCTAGAATTCCGCGGGCAAAGTTCAGTGCGTTGAATCACACCTACCCTCTGGACCTCTTTCTATCTCCTTTCAGGCAACTGGACTGTAACCCGTTTCTCCCTGACAAACCATCGTTCCCAAAGCCACTGTGAAGTTTTACGGATCTTGACAACCTTCTACTGGCAGGTACAACTACTGCCGATGATCAAATCGTAATTGTTCGTTCTTCTCGTGACTGAAAATCGGCGTCTGATGTTTCAGCATTTGTCCTTGACGTCGTCTAGTCCGATCAGATGGCCTCAGAACTTCGCATGGAACAACCGTTTGTGTTTAATGTTATCTCTGGGTTTGATTTCATTTTAGGCTGTCCTTGGGACGAAGAAAGTTTGGTTTGACTCGGGCGCCTCCACCTTTCACCTCACTCGTCAAACACGAGTTGATAAGCAGAATTAATAGAATCTTGGTTGGTCTGCATTCGGCTGCGCCGCTGATTTTTTTTTTCTTTTCTGAATAGAATGGGGCGTATTGATACTTCAGGCCCTTCCACACCCACAGCGAGATGCCCGAGATCACATCCTTTGCAGAACCTTTTCCTTCCGGCTTCTAGATCCCTCCTTACGATGGCGTCGTTTATCCCTCTTTCACAGACATTTATATCGGATACGTTCCGACGAGACAGGAATTGCTTCTTGCCACCTGACACGGCTTCATTCAATCATTGTGCATTTCAAGATGCGAAATCACGTCCTTACCCCTCTTCACTGGTCAAGTTTAGTCGGTCCCTCGTAGAAAGTTCCTCACGACTTGTCTCAAAGTGGGTGACGTGCCGCGATGCAGCGTTCTATTGGTAGGGACCAAGTGACTTCGTCTCTTCACCGTCAAATGCCCTTGGGACGTCTTCGCAGGCACCTGCTTCGTTGACAGTAATCAAAGGCTTGTCTGCATTTAGGTGGACAGAACATTCAATTCGTCGGCGCCTCCGTTTCACAGCATTATGTCTAGCTCCTCAGCTGTGCCGTACTGGGAATCGCTAGCCGCGAAATTCATGCCCGAAGACATATGACCGACCGTCAATCATGGGAATGTTGATTTCTGTTTTCCATTTCTATCCGACAGTTTTCTTCAGGGTCGCTCGCCAAGATAGCGAAACCTTGGTTAGTTCGGTAACTGCGTTTCCTTTCTGAACTCTTCACCTTGCTGAGGGCCTACATGGGGCCAAGGGTCACCCTTGTCTGGAAATAGGCCGTTCTCCGAGAGTGATGATCTGTCGGGTAGGCGCGCGAGCAAGCCCCTGTGCGTCGCTGGCTGCTTGTCCCTTTTTGGCACCCTCAGCTTCGTAATGACGCACTTGGTGGCGAACACGCCATATCGTCCAGGCCGACTAGGTCGTGAGATGGACACGTCATGTTTTCATCAATTATCCGTGCTTGTCGTTCATTTGGGAGGCAAGAAGCGCCTGCCGATGGCGATGAATGGGACAGGGAGTTGTCGCGCTGCGGCGGCAGGTAAGAGACGTCTCGACCGAGGTCTGTCGAACCGAGGCTAATCGACCAGGGGACGGCTTCCCGTCGGCTTCGCAGATGGAGTCAGCGAAGACGTCGTAGACCTGCTGATTTTCTCCGCCGCGAATGGCGAGTACATGTTGGCTTCGAAAGGGTCTATCATTCGGTGGTTTTATGGACGAGACGAGATGAATGTGGCGACGAGCCTGGTTTGTCGTTGTTACGGGGATGAGGAAGGTAAAAGCTCGTGACCTTTCTCCGCTGTCTCAGACCACCTCGTGTGGATGGTAGACATGCAGCATCATTACAGAAGCACTGGATGCGTCTCGAGTGGCATGTCGGTAACAAATCGCTGTTCTTCGTCCTTTGTGAGATTACCGACAGACAATGTGAGCATATTCGCCTATCGATCGTCGAGTCGGCTGCTCTCCATGTAGATTCCTGTATATTGTAATATTAGCATTTCTTGTGGCATAAGAAATCAGAGGAGACTAATGAAATCATCAATTGTTACGTGAACCCTCTGAGCTCTGTCAGCGAGAAATGCTTCTGGTTGGTTAAGGGAACAGAGTGACAGAAGTTTGTGACTAGGACCCTTGGAACCGCTGCCCGCCACGACATCAATCAGAGCCGAAACTTGAGACTGTCCTCGACTCTGGACGACGATATCAGAGGCCATGGCTGACCCTACCAAGCAAGAAACTGAACAGGTATTCAAGGTCTTGAAGGCGCAAAAGGCCAACAAGGTATGCTACGTCGTCTGATTCGATATTTCTTAGTCCAAGGGCGCTAATCAGCAGCCCAAAAGTCATGTTTCGACTGCAATGCCCGGAATCCGACGTGGTCTAGTGTCACTTTTGGCGTGTATATCTGCCTGGATTGCTCTAGCATACATAGGAATATGGGCGTTCATATCAGCTTTGTCCGGTATGCATGTGTTTTTTTTCTACTTAAGAGTCATCCTGGTGGAATGAACTTTTCGGATTCAGATCAACCAATCTCGATTCTTGGCAACTCCATCAACTACGCACAATGAAGGTCGGAGGGAACGCATCTGCTACGGAGTTCTTCACCAAGCATGGTGGATCGTCGTTGCTTGGGGATTCAGATACGAAAAAGAAGTATTCGAGTCGAGTCGCCGAATTGTACAAGGAGGAATTGGCTAGGAGAGTCAAGGAAGACGCAGCCAAGTACGTCTCGATTGATTATTCTCGTCCGCTCAAATCTGATCATATGTTATCAGATTTCCCAACGGGATCGTCGTCGACGGGATCGAGACGGTCGCATCCCCATCCGCGAAAGAGGAGACGGAAGATGACTTTTTCGAATCGTGGTCGAAACCCGCTACTCCTAAAACCTCAGCTCCGGGAACACCTCGTGTAAGCACGCCGCCCATTATCGGCAAGGCACCTTCGAGCTCCAGCACGGCCTCCTCGACGACGTCCACGACGAACGCCCCTCGCACAATCACGTCTTCCGCCGCCGCCCGGCCGGCCCGCCTAGGAGCCGCCACCTCGCGCCTCAACTCGGCGTCGTCGACCACCTCCACGTCCGCTCCCAAAAGGTCCAAGCTCGGCCTGGGGGCGTCCAAGGCGAAGCCAGTCGACTTTGCCGCGGCGGAGAGAAAGGCGCTCGAGGAGGCCGAGCGGATCAAGCAGCTCGGGTACGACAGGCAGAGAGAGGAGGAGGAGGAGAAGGCGAGGAAGGAGGCTGAGGCGCTGAAGAAGGCGAATGAGATCGGCCTGAAGGCCAGCATGGCCGCCGCCTCAGCGTCCACACCCGCTAACGGCGCCGCGTCGAAGGCAGGCATCGCGGCCGCGGCCAAGTCCCCTGCATTCCCTAGACTAGGATTCGGAGCTATTCCAGGCGCCGGCGCTGCTGCAGCGGTCGCTGCAGGCGCTGCCCCTACTCGTTCGACGTGAGTATCTTGTGCAATCATCGTCGCTCACAATTTGAAAAAAATTCCCTTCGCACAGACCGACGACGGTGGTCGATGATGCGCCCACGACGGCGAGAGAACGGTTCGGCAACCAGAAAGCGATCTCGTCCGACATGTACTTTGGCCGAAACGACTACGACGCGAACGCGATCAGCGAAGCGCAGACGCGCTTGCAGTCCTTCCAGGGTGCGACCTCCATCTCGTCCAACCAGTACTTTGGCAGGGATGAGGAGGAGGAGCTTGCGGATCGCGGCATGGAGGGCGGCCTCCTCGGCGACGGCAGCCTGGCCGGACTGGAGATGGCGGCTAAAGATGCCATCGCAAAGGTCTTGGCCAACCCAGACGTCCAGAATGTGGGCGAAAGCATTCGAAATGGCGCGCTCAAGGTCAGATCTTGCATCTCAATTCGAAAGCGAAGATGTAACACTTTTTAACAGCTCTCGGATTACTTGGCTTCTATATCTGAGCGATGATCTGGGGCAATACTGGGGGTGGTGTATATGGGTCGATTTCTTGTTCAGCTGTCACGGATGTCGTCTTTTCGCATACTTTATTATAAATTTGGACTATGATGGTTGGCTCGACTTTGAACTTCAAACTCGGATTGTTTATTCACAGGATCGCCGTTGTGTGGTTAACATCTGTGCAACCAGCTGAGGCTATGTATGTACAAAAAAACTGTCGTATTTTTAAAACTGACTGCGGCGATAGGCAGGGACTGGCTCGACATTGACAGGTGCATGGTGCACAGCACTGGTTTTTCCGGCGATGTTCACGGGCGTTCCTGACGAGCGTCGTGTAATGCCGCTGGAATGACACCCCGGCTATTCGCCACACTGCTGCGTATACACTCTCTTCGTGCCTGCAAATGGCGGAGGCTTTTGGGATCGTGTCCGGAGCCCTTTCCGTCGTGTCGGCCATCAAAGACTTTCAGGAGATCTACTCGAGCATCA
The DNA here is from genome assembly GCA_011319805.1 of Macrocybe gigantea. Classification (NCBI taxonomy): domain Eukaryota; kingdom Fungi; phylum Basidiomycota; class Agaricomycetes; order Agaricales; family Callistosporiaceae; genus Macrocybe; species Macrocybe gigantea. The sequence goes on from SJRY01000206.1 coordinate 129,052, forward strand.
AAGGAGCGAACGAAGACATCGAGGCGTTCAGCGCCTCTCTGGACTCTCTGAGGGTCGTCTTGGAGAAGTTTTGCCAGAGCGCCCTCGTGGCCGTCGGAAACGAGAGCCTCGAGAAGCTGCAGGCTCTGGAAGAGCCGCTGAAAAAGCTGAAGCGCGAAGTGGAGGAGGCCGCGAAGGAGCTCGGAAAAATCAAGTCTCGACGGCGATGGGTCATGCAGGTCAAGTGGGGGCTCGTGGACAGCAAAAAGTTCGAGGCGTGGATGAAGAGCTTTGAGACCTACAAGACCCTTTTGGTCATGGCCATCACGATGGAGTCCCGGTGAGCGCTTTGATCGTTGACAATAGCCTGAGCGAAATGCTCATGCTTGTATTTCAGAGAGCGCATGCAATCGTTGCACGGCGACGTCAACAGAATGGAGCAGAAACAAGATTCCTGGATGGAGGAGCAGAGAGAGTGGTACGACGCTCAGGATAAGAAAGCGACTGGTATGCGCCTCTCCTAAGAGCCGAAGCCCTTTTTTTTTTGCCGCTGACGACAAATTACTCAAGCCGAAACGATTGAGAAAGTCTTTGATTGGCTCAAGCCTGTCAATACGCAGGCCATCCACAGGCAGGCGCGGGAGGCGCAGCTTCGAGGAACGGGTCGTTGGTTTGTACCGTACGTCGAAGAATGGAAGGATGGACGACGCGAATATGTATGGTTGGAGGGTATTCGTGAGTTGGATTCTCAGTTCCGAACATTGGGACGTCAGTTGACCATTTTTCTAGCGGGCTCGGGCAAAACGGTCCTCATGTAGGTCAGACTAATCGTCTCGTTCAGCCGATCCTGATTTGCGAAGATCCTCTGCAGTAGAATTTGTGCAACAATCGCTTCGCGATGGCCAACCAGGCATCTTATTGTCCTATTATTTTTCATTCTCAGACTCGAGCAAGGCTCTCGTGAGTTCCATGCTCATGAGCTTTATTGGTCAGCTTGTCAGCACGAAGCTTGAGGATGGGGATCAAAGCGCATTCCGAACTTTGTTCACCTTATACGAAGGCTACAAGCATTCCAAGGATCGGCCGGAGGTCAAGACCTTGATCAAGACGTTCCAAGACGTCGTCCAGACACTTGACGTACCCTTGTTCGTCGTTCTCGACGCTTTGGACGAATGTTCAGATACGGAGGAGCTTTTCCAGTTCGTGCGGTCGATGCATGACAGCCAAGATCTTAATTTCCGCCTGCTGTTGAGCAGCCGGCCCAGACGCGATATACATCAGGTTGTCTCGCAGGATCTTGGATTCCACGTCATCACTATCGAACCCGACGTGGTTGACGCGGACGTCGCTGCCTTTGCTGATCACTACTTGATGTCCAATCGTCGACTAGCCGGGCTCACCGACGACATGAAGAGCATGATCCGGGAAAGAGTAACCTCGTCATCCAACGGCATGTGAGCGCTCCTGAAACAAACGCGTAGCAGCGATAATTGATAGATGGTCTGTCCAGGTTTCGGCTTGCAGTTTGTCAATTCCAACATCTGGAGCAGCCGCGTATCAGGAGCCGCCAAACCATCGAGAGCGTGCTGGAGACAATGCCGACGGAACTCGATGAAATGTATGCACGGATTCTCAACGCCATCAGCGTCGAAGATCGAGAGGACGTTCGGAGGATCCTCACTTGGCTTGTAGCGACTAGCCGTCCCCTCAAGGTGAAGGAGGTCGCACAACTTCTGCTCCTGGACCCTGCCAATGACAATCTAGATGCGGAAGGAGCATGTTTCATCCCCTGGATGATATCTTGACGTTGTGCAACTGCTTGGTGACCACGCAGAAGATAAACGTGGATGACGACGATGGGGACCTTGTGTCGTTCGTGTTGGCGCACCAATCCGTCGCTGACTACCTCCTGCAGCTGCCTCAATCGGGGCACAAGAGCAGCTATTTTAGCATACGAATGGACGATGCCGACTGGGAGATTTTTTCTACATCCTGGAAGCTGCTGCCCGTTATCGAAAGGGTATACCTGTCAGTGTCGGCCGACCAGCTGGGTACATTACGACACCCAGATCTGATGTGCATCGACGACTTGATAACTTACTGCATGGAATATTGGCTCTTCCCATGTAATGCGCGCGTCGGGGTCGCTTCTAAATCCCTCTATCGGTGGGCTGATTTACTCCCTCTTGCCGCTCGTGAAGTCATGTTCGCGCTGCGACATTCCTAACTCGCCTGAAGACTTCATGAAGACTTCAAAGTCGAACATGGCGAGATCCCATGCGCACAAAGATTTTGGTCGACGTCGCCCAGTCCTTTGGTACTAACTTTGCGTCCCTGGATCTCCTCACCCATTGGAGTTTGCGAGACTGGCATCGTAGGAGAGGACGTCATGTTGCGCGTCAGAGACCACTTCCTTACCCATCCCCCTACTACACAGTCAGTGTGTCCTTCCAGACATTCAAGCGTTTCGTGATTCACGCCTTGCGTCGCGGAATGCATGGCGCCGGCCCTGCCTTGCGCTTCACGGATATGCATACACTTCGTGTGGGGCGATCCGTAACCGGGACATGGCGTTCGTCAAATGGCTCCTCGACGAGGTGCACGCAAATGTGAACGCTGGAGAGGGACGCTGTATTGCCACAGCGGCTGAAATCGAAGATCTAGAAATGATGGAGTTCCTTTTCGAAAGGGGGTTGAAGCTTTCTCTCATGGGTCCCGTCGCGTTGTGGAGCGTGATCTCTGGTGGATCGTCCGGGCTCTTTGAGCGATCAGTGAAAATCCTCACGATTCTCGGCGAAGGCAGATACAGAGAACCTAAACGGATCATCAGCCCCAGAAGCTCAAGTCGTTTGATTTTCTGATCAGACACGGCGCCGATGTCAATGGCTTTGAAGGATTGCCTCTCCAAGCCGCTTGTGGAGTCCGGAAAACATAGAATGGGTGAAGTTTCTGGCGAAGCACGGCGCCCGCATCAATTCTCAAGCCCTCTGGACTGCAGTGTCGTTGGGACACCTGCACATTCTGGAACTACCTACTTGACAATGGGGCCAATATCAACGCTATTACCTGTGGGATGGGCCATTTACTGTGTTGGATTTCGCTTGCGATCCAAATTTAGCTCCCGCCGTCGAAATCACTTCTCTAACATCATAAGGAACGCTGTCAACTCGAAGGTCATCGATATTCTGAAGACAAGAGGTGGCAAAACGGCTGCAGAGCTTGTGTGTGACGAAACAGAGCGTTCAATATATGCCGCAGTTCGGCAGGAGGCTTGCGTTGGGCATCATCGAAACAGGCTATGCGTTGATATTCGTCTGCTGCGCGTCTTTCTTGTATGCGTGGACGAGCGTTGTCAATGTCCTGGCTATAATACACATTTCACAGATCTGGGCCAAATTCTTCAACACCCATCTTATGCTCCCCGTCACAAATGTCGCCCTCGCGGATTATGTCCTCCTGGCTGTCGCTTTCTTCTTCTATCGCTATGTCGATGGATCGTGGGTGAATTGGGATATCTCTATAGCCATTCTGGCCGTTATGATGCGATGGTCACGCAGAGTGCTTGACGCCGGACGACCCTCCGCGCCGCGAGCATCGCCCCCTGCAGCAAATACCGATAACACAACCGCACCTCATCCCCCCCAGAGTGGCCAGAGAGGATTGGAGCCACCGGAGTCTCGCGCGAATCGTCCCAATGAACGCCCACAAACGGATGGGCAGGGCCTTTCCTTGTTGAATTTTCCCTCATTATCGGCGGCTCCGTCGTTGCCATCCTTGGCCGTTTCGTAAACCGGACGAGCTTGTGGTGCTCGGTGTTTGATTCCGATTGCTGCGATAGGATGTCATTTGGAGCATTCCGGCGGCCAAAGTCTCCTGTTCCCGCTTCCACTCAACGGGATCGCGACCGAGAGTCAGCCCGAGCGACACGCGTCCCGCGTCGGCTCGGACAAATCGAGCAGCTCCGGCGATGCAGCAGCGGCCTGCCCAGGTGCCGCGGATCGACCTGTCAACGATCCTCGAGCAGAGTTATTGGGCGAATTTGTCGGCGACATCTCTTTGATTGTCGGCGGGTATGTCATAGGGAAGCTCGCCAGTCATGAAATCTTCGTGAAAACAGGCTACAGCGTCATGGGGACCGGCTGCTACAGGCTAACGATAAGGTCTATCGGATTTTTCACGAATCGGCCCATCGCGGAAACGTTCCTGGAGAGGCCGGAGGATAATGTACTTGAAAATCGCTTCCTCAACAATATAGGTGCGTGATCAGGTTTCCGGCGGATGTAAGAAAACCGGACGAGCTTGTGGGTGCTCGGTGCTTTGATTCCGATTGCTGCGATAGGATGGTCATTTGGAGCATTCCGGCGGCCAAAGTCTCCTGTTCCCGCTTCCCACTCAACGGGATCGCGACCGAGAGTCAGCCCGAGCGACACGCGTCCCGCGTCGGCTCGGACAAATCGAGCAGCTCCGGCGATGCAGCAGCGGCCTGCCCCAGGTGCGCGGATCGACCTGTCAACGATCCTCGAGCAGAGTTATTGGGCGAATTTGTCGGCGACATCTCTTTGATTGTCGGCGGGTATGTCATAGGGAAGCTCGCCAGTCATGAAATCTTCGTGAAAACAGGCTACAGCGTCATGGGGACCGGCTGCTACAGGCTAACGATAAGGTCTATCGGATTTTTCACGAATCGGCCCATCGCGGAAACGTTCCTGGAGAGGCCGGAGGATAATGTACTTGAAAATCGCTTCCTCAACAATATAGGTGCGTGATCAGGTTTCCGGCGATGTAAGAGCTGGTGTTATGAATAAGTATCAGTAGTCTAGTTTTTTATTATACACTGCAATCGGACATATTGTCAACGTGCCTTGGACACATCTACGGAAGGTCTTTGTTGGAGATTGGAAGTACAAATGTGATTAAAATCACTGTTGGGATTCTTGTAATTGTCATAGCAATTCACCTCTGTCTAACGTTTTCGAATGCCTACGTATCAAGTAGTGTCGGTAGGCACGCCAGCATCCTCGCCTTGTCTCGTCAGGTAACACATGCGATCATTATATTGTCCCCCAAGTCGACGAATTGATAAATCTCAAAAGTTGCCACTCAGGTTCGATTTGGCATCAGATGAACACCATGCAGCGTCGTCGCGAGGAGTCTGCCCACGCCCACAACAGAGACGCCAGCGTTAATGCTAGAGGGACTAGGCGCAATGCATCGCAGTCGAATCCGCGAGGAATCCGCAAGGGCATTGCTCGTCTACCGAGTGTTGTCTTGCGCGGAATCGTTGCATTTGTCCGTTTGTGCTGCTCCCACCGCCGGTACTGAGCGCTTCCACTCTGTACCATAGACCTTATTTCTGACCAACGACTTATAGTCATTATATTACTCGCGCAGGATTGGCGAGCTTCGACATCGCCTAGAGGACCGTGCGGAGGCACCAACAGGAATGACACACTGCCTGTTCATGTTTCCCGTGCAAAATCCATTCCTCGTTCGCACCATTATCCCTTGTCGCAGCTAATCACAGCTTGGGCATTCCTCAGTGACTGCAGAAGGCAACAGCCCGCCACGGCTCTGCACGGGTCATCCAGCGCCCGCCAGGCGCCACGGAACATGGCCAAGGCGGCGTTGAAGAGGGTGGGCAGCGCAGAAGGCATTCAGCGGCCCGAGACTCCTTCTGTGCCTCACCCTTCGTCACTCGTGCCACCGCCACCATCTCATCTTGTCGACGGGCCGCGGTGAGTTTTTCTCCTCTCATTTTTTTAGCCTGTTTCTGAATACCTGCACACTAACACCCCCACCCGACCCAGCCTGCTGCCCCCAGCGTCACGACGGCGACGCGATCCGTGTCCCGGCCCACCGCCGCCCATCCAAAGCCACGCATGGATCACCGCTTATGCACGAACCACCTCAGTGCTCCCGCATCCTGTACCGGCCCACCAAATTTGCTCCACGTCCTCGCCCGTCGCCTCCAGACGCCAGCGGCCACCCAACGACGAAGGAACGAGTCGCATGCAGGGGGGCTCTGGCTGCGCAGGAGCCACCATAACAATCGAGTCTCTGCTGAGTTGTAATCAAACATCGGCAGTTCTGTTAAAAAAAAAAGATTTGCTTCGTTTGTAACAACTACTGTATTGACAATCACAAGATGTAAAATAAAACTAGTGCTTAAGGCCGAGAGCAGAGGCAAGTCTTTTGTCAACTGCTTCCACACCAATATGAACCACGGAGTGTTCCGGTCGAACAACCTTTGAACCGGATCGGAGCTCTTTGACCAGTTTCGATTTGACTTGGCGGGACGGCTGCTTTTTGTCTATCCAAACAAAAGTTGATTGCACAGTAAACCCAGCGGATTCGATTGGTCCGATCCATGTTGGCCACAATGTCATATAGAATTCCTCATCCGATTGCTTGTGGTCCTTGGATAGGGTGAATTGGATAGCGAATATGATAGCTTGCCGAGCAGTACGATCCAACGACATATGATGCCATCCACGGCCTTGAAATTGTAGGCAACGGGAACATACAGACATCTTTTGTGATCGCTGGAGAGAAATTCGGTGAAGTCTGGCTGTGCCTCGAATGTTGCAGTCGCCATCTGACCAAGGTTTCCATCTAAGACTTGCAGACCATGACTGGCAATGCTGCTGAGGCAAATTTGCTCGGCCAAGAAGCCTTGGACGATGGGATTCCTGGATAGTGATACTGCATTATACCATGAGTCGCGAATGAAAAGAGTGGTGTCATGCATTCGCAACCGCAAAATCATGGTTTCAAAGGCAACTCCACATGTGAAATGTCCAATTAGCTTTTCATCGACGTAAAAGTACCGCAAATCGTATAAATTTCGGGCATCCATTAGAACACGACCACCCTGGATGCATGCCTGCATGATCGTGAGATACCTATTCTAAAAAGTTAAACTCTAGAAGATAGAAAATATCACAGTACATTACATCTCTTGATTCAGAGGATTCATGGATGGATACTTGACTCGAAAGAAATCATCAACTTCAAAGTGGACTTTACGCAGGGCAGGGAGGCCCCTGAACTCGCATTCAGCAAAGTCATCGACCTTGAAAAGGCAACTAAGCAGAAGCGGGTTGCAGCCAGTGAGGTATTCCACGAGTCCACGTTGTCTAACCGACAATCTTGGAAGCTGACAACAGTGGTGCTGAAACCATTGCTCGGTTTCATCCTACAGTGCGTGAGTATCATGTAGGACGTGGTGAAGCAATCAGCGCACCTCATTCATTCCTCCAAATATTCGAAAAACTGAAATTCCACTTTGCTTCCTGTCAGCATCTCGATTGGATATTTCGTTCGCCGATGCACTAAATATATAACGATGGCCAAACCTCATGGAATCGAGCAAGCCCAATGCCCGATTCTTTCTTTCCTGGCGACTATCATTTTCTTTGACCTCCAAGGCATTCAATTGGTCGACAATGATGTAGAGATCTCGATTCTTTGACATAAAATCCAGCAGTTGGTTGACATTGTTGTGATCAATTGCACCTAGCGTGGGTGAGTCGTAATATGCAAAGCATAGCGCAGTCCAAATCGTTTGAGCAGCCTCCAGAATAAGTGAGGTGCAATCTGGAATATAGATGACGCGTTGTCTTCGACGAATAAGGTGATACACAAGGGCAGCAAGGAGGTGTGATTTCCCTGAACCAGATGTTCCATAGAGGTATAGACTCTCGAAAGTTTTGAGAAAAGGCCGGGCCTCAATCTGATCTTGCAATTTGCGAAACATCGATCGCCCCATATATTGAAAGTGGGGGACCCCATTAGATTCCATCTCTATGAAGCGTTGGGATGGAATTGGAAGCAATGATGGGAAAGGAAGTGCTGTATATGTTGTAGGATTGGACAGATCAGGATTGTCTGGCATAGCCTCGATTGCTTCATGAATTGCAAGGCAATCAGGATGAGGACAAAATGTTTCTACAATGATAGTAAGTAGTAAGCTATAGAAGTATGAGATGAATCGAGAGGCATTACTCACCAGTCTCTATGCGCTTTGGTGTCCGGTCGCCCTCTTCCACTGGTGAGCGCGGGCGCTTCCGATGGGCTAAGAAGGCACCAGAGTTGAAGTCAACCAGTACGGACAGTCAATGCAAAACAGAAGTCCGCACGAGGGGATGTGACAAGCATATGATTCGTTTGTGAGGGAAACAGCAGATGAGAAATCGTCAAGAAACAGAAGAACAGCATCGGCGAAGTAAAATCTTTTGATTAGAATAGATCTATGAGACAATTCATTGGCGCTTACATGTTTCACGAGTTACAATAACATGGAGATCCCCCTCCACAGGCCCCTGTGGAAACACCGTCGATAGCTTCGTCCTCGGACTCAATTTGGTAGCGATGTCTGAAACTTTTTGTCCTCGGGACCAAATGCGTGATGCAAGCGTATCCGCCGGGTCAATAGGAATGCTCGTATTGAGCTATAAAGACAAAGTCAACTTTGAGGGCAACTGTTGCGATAGAACACACCTTTCAATGAGGAATCAGCAACCGATGCTCAGAGAAGGCTGTAGAGTGACCTCACCTTCCAAACGACGATACTGGAAATGTCAACATCACGGAAGCTATGTTCTTCCCTGACCTTTATTGCAGCCTTCAAGTCGTCTATATCGTTGTGAGTGGTAATGGTGACCTTGGTCGGCGCCATCTTGCCATCCGATAGACACCAAAGCATGATCGGGTCCTGTCCAGTTGAATACATGAATGACGGAGGTAACAGAGAGTAAAGAAGATGGCGAGGTATTCGTATGTCGGTTCGCAAGTCGGTGGACGAACGAAACAGATAGGAGTTGGATTGCAAGTGCTCGTCGTTCATGGCAATAGGAGATAGAGTGATGGTGGCTGGTTTTTGAATGGCGGCTGACTGCTCGCAGTTGGATGAGATGGGGACCGCCACAGCACTGGTCGAAACGGGTAGCGTTCTCGGATAAGGCGATGGGGAGGACTCAACATTGAATGCCCAACAGATTTTGCCACCATGTGATCTTGGGATCTTGCGAACGTCATTGCTGCGACATTTCAAATTCGACATGGGATGCAGAGTCCACTTCAATCTATCTAAGTTACTTACAAGTTCCTCTCTTTACTTCCCACTCTTAGCCGCGCAAACCTGATCGCCCATTGTATTTTTCATCCGTCGCCTAGCAATGGGAGCCGGCAGACCATCCACGATGAGTGTGGTGGGATCTTGATCAAGGACGCATAGTACCCATCCCAAAAGCTCGTCAGTTGCGGTTCCAGCCCCGTCGGACAGCGAAGGTGGCATACCTGCAGGCTACGTCGGGACCAACTGTGTGGCAACGCGCTTGGCCAGAATTGTCACTTGCTACGTCCTCGCTGACTTCAGTTTGTTTCCATTGCGACGCAAGTAATGATTTTTCTTTTTCACTCATACGCGAATTGCCTTCTGTGAATTTGAGAGCATCAAAGAGCTGCAGTTTCTCACACATTACCTAGACACCACTTGTTGCTCTTTTTACGACTAGAATTCCGAGGACCCGACAATCCAAGGTTAAGGCAAGTCGTATGGGCATCAGATCACCCGGTCCGTCCCTGCGTCCCGTGAACCGGTGGGATGACTCGTGCCATGTCCGCTTCTCCGCAGAAAGTGTTGTAAAGTGAATGCATGGGAGCCCAAGACATTGGAATTTAGAATATGGGGAATTCAGAGCGAAAAGCCCCGAGCAAACATCGTAAGAAGAGCCTGTTAGTTCCTAAATGGCGCTCTCTCACCACGTGGCCTTCGCAAGCGCTCCCCGGACTTTTCACCCCGCATTGTCAGCTCGATCACGAACTGACCTTTCTAGGGAGTTTTGTCCATCATACCCCGGAGCTGGTGAAAATCACGCTACAGCTTCTGGTTGCCATTACCAGGGACTCTTCCGAGGACGAAGGGTAGTCAAGCATATGGCGCGTCGGTTAGAACGCTTCTTTCGTGTCCATCATGTCGCGTCTCACGGCCTCAAACATTGAGCGGCGCAGACGACACGATGTGCTCTGATGATCCCAACACAATCATTATCAAGACGGAAGGCTTTCCAGCATGTGAACCAAATTTCTGACCTGGTGCTTCAGGATGGCGTAGGGAGCGTGGTCGTAGAAGCCGGCGCCACCTTTCCTCAAGTGTAGGCGAAAAAAAAAAAACGCTTGCCATTCAGGATGTCCTAACATTGCCTATTCCAGAGCACAATGGTTACATGACAGAGGAGCGTCTTTGACTTACACCCTAGGTGTGAAGCGTGTTCGCGTTTTCCAACAGTTACTCAACTTCGTTGTGCAGTCAATTGGAACATCACGATCGGTATGCTTTTCTAGGTTCATCTTCGCTGTTAGCTTTCAATCCATAATTCGCGCGCATAGCTGGCGCCATAGCCATGGGAGCGCACCGTTCTTCTCTTCGCGAGGACTCGCAAGTGTCTTCAGCCGCCCTTGCGATGGACATCATCAACGGAAACGGTGCGAGCGTCGCCGGCAGGCTTGCACGAAGCGAGCTGATTTTGCTTTCTTCTCGCGCAGGCGAGCTGGTTCATATCGAAAAGGACCAAACAAACGATACTTGGCTGGCAGCGACGACCTCCCTTGGCCTCCTCGGAGTCATTGCGAGAGTGAAGCTAGCGATCGTTTCCGATTTCAAAGTCTACGCGGACCAGACCATCTTGGATGAAGATGAAGTTCTGAACGGAGATATCTACGCCCAGGTTTCACCCTACGTTACTGCGAATTATTGGGTAAGTGTATCAATGAGTTCATTTTCTTTACTCCATGAAAGATTCACTTACCGCATAATAGTGGTGGCCGGGTAAGTTATGAATTTCCATAGCGCAGATCACACGAGTTTAAATGAAGAGCAGGCCAGAAGAAATTCCACCTGAGAACCTACGGCGTCGTTCCCATCGACAAACCGGGGAACGCTTTCCAGGTATGGGCTGTGAAAAGAAGATTCTCTATGAGCGCGTTTATTGAGTTCTACATAGTCGACTTTCTCTGTCACTGAGCTAGAAGGAAATCTGGCGCTCAGTCTTCTCAACGGTGGTCAAAATGCGAGCTTACCCAATTTCATCACTGAGGGAATTTTTTATGGATTGTGGAGCGCTCCAAATTTCCATGGTGAGTTTCTTATCTGACGTTCTTGATCATTTGCTCATGTTCTCATCGATGCGGAAAGATAAGAAAACTGATCTGCCTCTCCTTTTCTGGCCGGTATACGGATATGCATATGATGTGCTAATTGGTGGTTTGTACCCGAATCAACGACCTGAGTGGGAGTACAATCTTCATGGAAAGACGCTCGAGCTGGCTGTTCCAGTTACTCAAGCGAACAAGCTGCTTAAACGTGTTCGTCAGTTGTTCGATCAAGCAGCGGCGGAGGGCAAAGCGGTGACGTCCACGTACCGGAGGTGACTTAGCTTCATCCCTTTTCAGCATTTATTGTCTCATTTGTGGCATTGCGGCTGTCATAGTGGTATCAACATCAAGGTCAGTGGCGTGTTCCTTAGGTTCAGAATGGCTGAGATGTGGTGCTGATAATCTATCCCATCAGTTTGGCAGGGCGTTCGACAGTTTCTTGGGCCAAACCACAGAGAGGGTCGGCAATATCACCGCGGACTGGTCAAAGGTACGAGCATCTCAGATTGCAGCGATTTATCCATAATTGTGTACGTGCGCCTCGTGCTGAGATTGAGTTTTCGAGGGTGCCATAATGTTTGACTTCCCGTCCTTCGTCCCCACTACTGGCGATCATCATCGTTATAATGAAGAATGGTCAGTGACCCTTACATGGCAAAAGGCATAGAGCTAAAGCACATTATCTGTTCTCGAAAGGTATGGATTGTTGGCGAGGACCCTTATCGATGAGGCATGTCGCATGTGAATGCATCCTCTGAGCCCCTTCCTGACTTGGGTGCCCGTCGGGTACAGTTCCCGGTCCGTCCCCATTGGACTAAGAATACCAGGGACGTTTTCAAGCAGTCCGTGAAAAACTTGGACCAGGATGTAAGTGGTGCTAACTCTGCCGATGACCTGCTTAGCACTTACTTTGGGGGCATCAATACAGAGCTTGAGTAGGTTCGCGAAGGTCAGGGCTCAATTCGATCCGAAGAACACGTTCAAGAGTATTATTGGAGAAATTATTGGAGTAGTGTAGCGGCTTGCTGTTGCTTGACCATCCTGCGATTACCACGGAAATGAGCCCTTCAGATCATTTTCCCCATTCTTAAGGCGTCAGGTTTTCATAGTTTTTTCCAACTTCTCCGCTTAGGTGCCTTGTTCGAATGCAGTTAGCCAATATAAAGACGATATAAATAGGTTTAAGTCGTTATACGCAGACCTCATGTGTGCAATGCGTCCAAGCCTGTTGTGGTGGCATTGCGACATTTCGGCAGAGGCGTGGTTACGTCAGCAAGATTGTCCGCCGACTTTGGTTCTGTCGTTTCTGCCAAACATACCTCATGCGACCATGATCAGGTTCATTCTGGTGCAGGTGTGCTCCTGTTGCCCCTGGCTACAGCTTGACGAACCATTGCTTATCGTCGAAACAGAACCGTCAGGGGAAGACGCGGCTTTCAAAGTGGTATGTGCCTTACGATGACGACGAAAAAGTATGTGGTCCGAGTGTCTAGGCGAACTGGCGTTGGATGATGACCGGTTGGGGCGCAATGTCAGGTCCGTCTGCGCGGTGAAGTTCATCGACTGGTGGCGCCACGAGATCAGAAATATCAATCCAATTTCGTAGAGGTCTGTCCTCCCTGACTGTTCTCATAGCGGCAGGTTTCGACCGTTGTCAATAGTTTCGTAACTACAAGGTTGTTTACCGACGTTATGCGGGATTGTTCTTCTGCTTGTGTGTGGACGCGAACGACAACGAGCTGGCTTATCTAGAAGCTATCCACCTGTTCGTGGAGGTCTTGGGTGAGTTGGCTTTTGTCTAGATTAATCTCAACCTGGCTTACCCAAATCAAGATGCCTTCTTTGACAACGTTTGCGAACTGGACCTTGTGTTTAATTTTTACAAGGTATGACGTGATGCTGCTCTAAAAACACGTTGTGTGCTTGACTGCGGAAATCTCCAGGTTTATGCCATCCTTGACGAGATTTTCTTGGCCGGCGAGATCGAGGAAACGAGCAAGGATGTCGTCCTGGCGCGGTTGGAGGAACTTGAGAAACTCGAGTAAGACCTTATGGGAGCGAGCGATGTTGGAGTGTCAGAAATGTGTCTGGACCCATTTCTTGCACAAGTTATCTCTCACCTGCTTTCAACCGCAGCACCTGTCTCCGGATATTTCACAACGTTGCAATCCGTTGATACCCACTTGAGATAGCGAATTTCTACTAGGTCGAAGATTACTGGACGACCACACGCCGCACATTATCCGAACAATACACGTCGACGCTTCTCTTTCCGCGTCTGATCAATGTCTAATTCACTCAGTGCGTTGAATCAAACCTCCCACTGTCTCAAAGTGACATGCGCGATACATTTCGCTCAACGGCCTTACCCGAAACTTTTCCGTTGTGCATGTACCGGTATATGAGGCAGATGAAAGCCTCTTTCCCATCCTGGCTAGATGACCTTTGCAAATGTGCACTGGTTGCTTGTTTTGGCATTCGAATGGGGCTGGGCGATCTCCTATCAACGTTCGTCAGATCATTGATTCTCTCATGCCTGACCATTCTGCCGTCTTACGCACCGTGACATGTTATGGAGCAGGCCGATAACTGGGCAGGATTGCCCAAAGCCGACGCGCCGAGTTGCTATAGATAGGCAATTGCGTCTGCCGCTGACCTATTTCTGACCGTCTCGGCGACAATAGGGCCTCGGCGCCAATGCCACTAATCCCGTGGGTGAGGTACATCCTTGCAGTGCGGCATCGGTGAGACTCGAAAGAGACGACGGGTTGAATTCTTTTGACCCTTGGGGTTCCTGGGAAATCTTCTCTCAGGGATAATCACCGGATGAAATTATCAAGATTGAGGAGCACTTTAGGCCTGGACATGGTTGACGATGCTGTCAGATGCCGCAGAACGGAAAGGACGAGACGTCTCTAGCAGCGAAATAAGCTTCTTTCCGGCGATGTAAGCATTGATTGGGTGAGCAACAGGCTCATGTCGTCCTTGCTGTAGATGCTCCAAGGTTCACTCGATTGTTTCCCCAAAGGGCTAGATTTTCGCGCCCATCTTGGTTGGAATGAAGATGGCCCAGCCCGGTTCGGGGGCCGAGGTGGACCATTCCGCTGTGACCGCGTAACGGTGCCTTCCTGGGTCTGGCATAGCACGAGGTTCTCGTCCTTTCTCCGTCTGCGAAGGCGTTTTTCGTTTTTCGTCGTCAGTGAAGATATAAGCGTCCATCCTTGTGTTTTTTTTTGGTTTGCGATGCTCAGTTGCTGCCCGAGTGTGCCGACACCTGGAGACAATATTCGCCAAGGCACATGGATCCCACGTGGGATTCCATCTATGTAACCTAGCAAACCCTCTCAGCGATTTTTATCGTTCACAGTAACAGGCAGACTTCCGAGGCAAAATGAATCGATTTCTTCAGCGTTTTCCACTCATGGGTTTGAGAGTTGAGTTTTTAATGACTAACCCGGAGATCCCCCTCCTGATTCCGAAATGCCTCCGCTAGTTTCCACGAGTCTGATGCCCCACATAAATAGGTCTCGGGAAGCGATACTCTAATTGCGCTTATTTTTTTTTCTTTGGTTTTTCTTGTCCGTCATCATTCCTGTCGCGCTCTTTCCGCTCTTTTATCTCGTCTTTAGACCCTTTATATCGACACCGGCTTCAGTCCTGGCAGCTAAACCATTTTTCTTCCTATTCAACATTTCACACTAACCTTCCTTGGGAGTGGTCTAGGGCGTTCGGATATCCGGTGCTTAATTTTGTGTTTCTGCTTCGTTTAGCCATAGGCACGGATAAGGCTTGCTCCGCTTGACCTCGAACGCCACGTCCGTCGGACGACGTCGTCCGATATCCTCCCCTTTGCACCCTTCCCTCGAGCCCCCACAGCAGGTTATGCTGTTACACAGATGGAGTTATCATTGGAGGCTTATCGCAACATAGTACAGAATGTCGGCAGTCGCGCTGACATTGCTACGTTGTGCCGGGTCTCGAAGGGGTTCCAGTACGTTTGCGAACGCGCACTCTACAACACGCTCTACCTGCGCGACATCCAGAAGACGATGGCCGTGTGTGCCACGCTAGGCAAACAGCCACGCGTGTCGATGTTGGTCGAGGCATTTACGATCTTCCTTTCGGATGATGACGACGATGACGAAGCCGACGACGAATACGAAAGTGCCGAGTCCGGACGCAGCGAGAGCGACGAGGAGGACGAAGGTGGCAGGTCGGGCAGTCCGAGAGCGGCTCCGCCAAAGGCTGCTCCGACTCTTCCGGACACGTACTGGGCCACCATCGCATACGCTCTGGAGCAGATGACGTACCTGCGCTTCCTCAACTTCCACATCTCTGGGAATCAGGATAAGGCTGCTGCCTGGATTTTTAACAAGTGCGCGTTTCGCCTTCGCCGGTTTCATTGTGACCTGGATTGGGACGAGTACCTCGCCGCGTTTCTGAATACCCAAGACGACTTGGACGACCTTTATATCATAGACTATAACGAACACAATACTCCAACGCCTATTGCGGCCGCCAGCGGCAACGACACCCCTTCGCCCTCCCTTTCTCTTGACACGCGCTCCCTTCCCAAGCTCAACACTCTGGAGTGCACATTTTCCGAAGCAGCCATCGCGCTTGTACCCGGCAGGCCCATCACGCATCTCAAGACGTGCTTCTCGCACTCGGGCATCCCAGAGAAGCGCGCCGAGCTGGACGTCCTGTTTTCCAAAATCAAGCTGTCGACGCGCTCGCTGCGGTCCTTGGACATCGCGGACTCGGAGTACAGCGAATCTTTCTCGCTGGAGCTGCTCTCCGCCATCGTTCGCTCGGATTCGACTACGGCGGACTTGCGCTACGTTGGGACGTTGGTTCTGCCGATTCTAGGCAAAGAGGTGCGTGTGCATTTTTGGCTGTTCCCATCTTCATTTCCCTTCGTTACGCTTTGATGGTCAATTATTCCCACCGCCGGCCCATTCTCCCTGTTTTCCTTTTTGCTTTCGCTTATAAATTAAACGCTTAAAAACTTCTTTCCTTCCATTATCAAAAATTATCAAATGTCATCCTTTTTTTTTCCGGGATGTCATCCACATACCCGGCCGTCTGGACTCGTCCAACGATGCGCGTATCACTGATCAACCTGTTTGATATGCGGCTTGTTTTTCCCAACCATCTCTTTGTGCCTTCCTATATTGGATAACTCTTTGCTCACTTCTTTTTTTTTTCCCTCAAAGCGGCTTCAATTCTACGCGCTCCTGATGAGACTTCCTCGCATCCAATGTGTTGAAGTGGAAGTATCCGAATGGGTCCCACCGCCGTCCACCCCGGCAGCTTTTAGAGCTCTGGCCAGCGAAATTAGATTATACAGCCCGACCGTTACTCGCGTTGTCTTTGTTCATGACTTTGACAGGACAGTCGTCAGCGCCGTTAACGGCGTCTGCAGAGTGGATTCAGATGTCAATATTGACATCCTCTGGAGAGAACAATAATGCTCTTGGCTATCTTCCATTTGAACTCGGTGCGTAGGTGTATTCGCCCCCGATTATTACGTGTGGCTGACAGTCCGGACCGTGCATTCCTAGACTCTTTTAATTTCATGAATGCATAATAGCTCCGTCCACCCTTGCTCAGGCTCAATGTTCGTCGCTTCCTGCTATTCTTCTTGTAGCCCTGATCCGAGACACGTTTATCCTGCATTTCCTATTGAATCATACCCTCCTTGAATCGCTTGTTTTCCATAACCATGTTGACCGCTTTTTAACTCGCTGTATCGAAAATCGTTCGACTTGCATGGACCTCTGTTCATTCCTTTCGTACAAGTGTCTTCAATCCTTGATGGACTTTTTTTCCTGACTTTTTCTTATGACTTGGGCTAATTCATCGGGTGTTTCTTTCTATCCAGTGTATCACTTCACATGGAAAATAGATCTTGTTTCTGTCCCGGCTTGTGACGTCATGGATGACGACAAGGCAACTAACTCTGATTCTCGTGTTGCCTAAAAGCAGCAAACACGCGGTCGGCCTACAATGCGCGTCACTCAGCGTAGAATGACGGCGCAGAGGCTATAAAAGCAAAAGGCCACCGACCCTAGGGGGGCACCAGTCTCTCATTCAACCCCCACCATCTTTATTGAACTCTCCTGTGAACATGTCTTCCACGTCTGGCGAACCCGAGTAGGCTCTCCACGCATCTCTGTATAGTGCGACAGGACATCTGACGCGTTTGTTGAAGCAAATCCACCGGCCAGTATCACTCAGTGAAGGGAACGGTCGTTGAAGCGGTACGACCTGATCTGAGAGAACAGAGTGCATATATGCGTCCTCTATCCATCAGGATGACGCGAATGTCCTAGGTCGGTAACCTTACTGGCTCGGAGTCTTGGCGGAACTCTGGAAAGCAGGAGCATGAGGAAGGCGAGGCGGAATATAAGGCTGCTCAAGCCAAAGGATACGTCGAGGGTCTCGGCGATCGCGTCGCTGGCTACAAGGACTCCGTCGTAGGGGCTATCACGAGCGACAAAGCTCAAGAAACTTCAGGCTCGAGTTCTCTCATCATCATCATCGTCCGAAACTTTGTTAAGCGCTGTTTTGACAGGAAATATCCAGAAGGAGAAAGGAAAGGCTCAGCAAGAGCTTAACAAGCCTTGAACGCATTCTTTCGTTACCGCGGATCAGAATTTGCATGTTAAAGTTTGGGTATAACTTCATGTAATTATAGGTACATGCCATTGAATTCTATCACCAGTTTCTTCATCATAGTTACACTGCATCCTTGATAACAGTTAAATTACACATACCGACACTTCCGACGCCTCCCTCACTCAGATCTTTGCCAGAACACAGTCGACAACGGCACATCTCCGCTCTTGCAGAACGATTTTCACAGCCTCGTTGATGGCATTTTCTAAGGCCTGTTTCCCACCCTCCTCTCCGACGCCAACACGCTTTCCCCATGCCCAGCCGGATGAAGCAGCCACGGCGATCTGGGCATAATCAGGACATTCTGGTCCGAAGCCAACGGTAAGCGTATCGCCAACAGCTTTGCTCCCGTGTCCAATCGGATGAACCCCCAACATGGAGAGTTTCGGTGACTATTTTGGAGAACGAGGCGACAATTAGCAGACCTTCAGTCACCAAAAAATTCAAGACTGACATTCCAACCGCCGTTATTTAGAACAATTGTCAGATATGGCTATCATTCTCAAGTCAGGAAGGCATCGACGGACTCAATCAGCGAACACCTACCGTATTATATTTCCTAGCCATCCAGTAAGCCGATGCCGGTACGCCAAACAGGAAAGAGCCGTCACCAACAATGGCGACAATCAAGTCATAACCTTCTCCTGCTCTATCAGACGCGGGAACGCCATAAATCTGGCCGCCCAAATACGCGCCGACCGCAGCACCCAATGCATATCCCAACGACGAGCCGCCTGAAGAAAGTACGCTGCCTGGAAGTTCGGGCCGAAGATGTGCCCAAGCCGCAGGGTAGTTGCTGATCGACTCGTTCAGGATCAGCGTGCACCGACCCTTGCTTGGTGTCTGCGATTGAATGGTTTGGCGAAGGACCCCGAGTATATTGGGAACCGTAATGGATGAGGATGCACTGCCCAGGAAAGAATTGTATTCGGGAAACGTCTGCTCTGCTTCGTCAAGTGTTCGAACCATCTTTGCGTGCTCGGCTGTGAGTCTCTCCGCACGGTTCTTGAGAGCCTGGCTCGCCAGTACGCCCTGATCCTTGTCAAGCTCGTTGACGACGTCGGTAATGTTCTTGAGGGCGAGGCCTGCATCGGCTCGGCACACAAGTTCTGCGGCGACGTGCCAATAACCGGTATTCTCCTTGAGCGGATCGCCGCTATCCACGACGAACACGCGGGCCGTATCGTTGGGCTTGTCGTTCGCTGGGATCCAGGGTAAGGCGCAGTCAACGACCAGGACGACGTCGGCAGTTTTGAGAAGAGGGCTATGTGTGCCCGGAGCGAGGAACGTCACCCCGGCGAAGAACGGGTGCGAGAATGGTACACTGACGCTGTTGGGACAGGATACGATGATCGGAATGGCGAGGAGCGTGGACAGTGAAGTGAGCTGCGGGATCGCTGAATGGTTCTGCCCGAGATAGCTGGTGATGATGAGAGGTGCTTGAGCCGAGAGAAGAGCGGACGCGATGCGGGTCGCAGCTTTTGTGACGGTTAGCGATGGAAGATTCGCAGTAGATGGACAGTGACAACGAACCAGTTGGAGAAAGAGCGCTGGGTTCAATGGGAGGCCATTTATCAGAATCGGCGGGGGTCTCCAACAAAGACTTGGGAACCTCCTCTTCCATTACCTCTCTCCGACTCCATAGATAAACTGGCCCCTTGGGTTCGCTCATCGCTCTGCGAGATAGGATGAGAGGCGATTGAATGATTGAATGGTCAAGCACAGAGAAATCGAGCAAGCGCACATCTGCAACGATCTCTTGACCGTCTTCGCGACGGTCGCTCCGCTCCCGAACTGGCCCGTATATCGCATGTACTGGCGCACGATGGCCGGTTGGTCGGGTATGTCTGAACTTTGCGTTCAGCTTCGTGCTGTGCTTTACGTCGGAGAGCGGGAGGTGGGCTCAGACGTACCCTGCGGCCACATGATCCATTCGTTTCGCGTCCCCTTGTGCTCCCCCTCTGCGCTGAACGGTGATGCGCCCGCGTAGATTAAGACGGGGGTACGACTCCTGTCGACGTTGTGGACGGCTCCGGCCAATGCCTTTCGCAGGATTCAAAACACGAAAAGAAGAATTACTCCAAGGGGACTGCCTCACCTGAGTCCCAACGTCGACGTGGACAATGACAGCTGCGGGCTTCCCCGTCGCTTGGGCATAGCCCTGAGCGGCGCTGAGAGCCACCATCTCGTTTGGGCAGGTCACGATCTCTGGCCTGGTGCGCCCATTTCCGTCCTCTTCGACCCTCTGTCGCTGCAGATCCTCGAGCAAGGCAGGGTGATCGGATCCCCAGTTGACGAAAGCGTGCGTGATCCCTGCATCCGCAAGCGTTTTCAGAAAGATGGAGGAGGACGTGTACATTCTAATGCTACCACGGAGTCCGAGTGGTGGAGGATGCGTGTCAGAATAGGAGCTTGGAGCACGCCCTCCCGCGTTGACCGCTATCATATACCCTGGGGAATCCTTTTATCCTGGTGGTCAGAACGTATCTCAGGTGCAGGTCACCTGAGCGTCTTTGGCGTGGTTCGGCGTGGTCGGCACCTGAGAAACGTCTTTGCGGTTTTTCTGATGGTGATTTTTGAACTTGATTTGCATGGAAATCGGTGGGCGTCGAACCTGGTGGATAACATGCCGAAGCCCGTCCTTGCAGACGCAAACAATTTTTGAGAACGATTGGAGTTGACACTGGTAAGAGTTTCCAAGTGTCAACCGCGTCAAATAAGTGCCCACGGGCAGTCAACGTGAGCTTTTGCGGGCTTTCGCTCAATCTCCATCTGGCAGGCCTG
Source organism: Macrocybe gigantea (assembly GCA_011319805.1). NCBI lineage: Eukaryota > Fungi > Basidiomycota > Agaricomycetes > Agaricales > Callistosporiaceae > Macrocybe > Macrocybe gigantea. Next base: position 149,650 of record SJRY01000206.1, read on the forward strand.
CGACGAGTAAAGAATCCAGAACTGTTGCGATATATTCTCTTGCGCCGTTTGGGCTGCTAATTGGTGTCACATAACCGTTATTCAGTGGTCGCCCTGCACTTTTACTTCGTCGTTCCTCTGGCTGGGAACCCATTTGACACACTCCTCTTATGGAAGCGAGGCTTCGCGCTAAACGAAACATCAGAACAGCCGCAAATGCTTTCATTCTCAAGATGCTAAACATCCGCCAAGGTTTGTGAGGGTGCGTCACAAACTTATGGTCATTCATATCGTACAGGCGAAAGGGCCAACATCACACATCCGTCTCCAAGCTCGCTGACCGCGACACTGTGAGATGAAGACCCTGCACTGTTGCTAGTCGCTCACCTCCTTAGTAGACCTCGTCGAGATCTTCGTCATCGCGTGATCCGTTCTTGCAGCAGAACCAGCAGCTGCCGGCGTGCTGAGGGTGCCATCCAGGAGGGCAGCGGTGCGGACGCGGTGCACATTCCCTGGTGCAGATCTGTGCGACGAGGTCCGTGTCCATGACCATTCCCATCGGATTTGCGACGACAAATTGGCCGAGGGTGGCGAAGGCGACGATGAGAGGGAGGAAGTACTTCATATCTGATGGGCAGGAGGTCAGGTGTGCTGGTATGAATCGCAAATGAAACGCGTCTCACTGATTTGAGAACTGAAACAGGCGATGCAGATGGGTCAGTGAAGGAGTGGGCCGTTTGATAAGACTCACTGACCAGTTCTTAGGTTGGCGAAGACCGATGGTTCTGCTCCTCACAGATACCGCGCCTTTTATACGCAAGAAAAGGGCTCCTTACGGCCGCGCCGAGAACCACGATTGCGGGGCTTGCAGGGCCCGACATGAAGAATGGAATTAATCTTTAGAGCTCTTCCTGATTCCTGGCCGGTTCGGAGAACTTCTTCCCTGACGCGGACGAGTTCCACTGCACTGAGTGTCTCTCCTCGCGCCCCCAGGCAAGGAAATGCCTCAAGGATATACTTGAATAGATACTTGAATAACCTATCATAGTCTACGATTGGGACTGTGCGCGGCAGCAGGTTTCATCGGCCAACAACTACCTCAGCGACTGAGCGCAGTGTCAAGGTCCGTTATTCGGCTCAGTTGTGCCCCACTTTCGTAACTTATTGACGTTGCGAATGATTCTTGTTGCCCCAGTCTCGTAATGCCTACTCTGTTTCTCCCTTTTCCCCTTGCGAATGAACGGCGTCTTCGCTCACCCGGAAACAAACGCAAGACTTTGTCTCACTTATTTTCAGCAACCGACATTTCCTGGCTTCAATCCTTTTGCTGGTGTGACGGCTCAGGTCTGCCTACGTTTCTAGCTTCGCCCTCCCGTTTCACCATGGGCACTACCCTTGCTGTTAAGGTGGACGAAGCTACTCGATCTTTTCTTGGACGCCTTCTCTTCTTACGCATGGTTCTGCCTTCTGGTCCTCCTATCTGATCGTCTCGTCTTTGTGTAGCATCAGAACACTAGAAGATGATTCCCATTCATCATGTGTGGAACACGGGTTCGTGTAACTCGTCCGGGGCGATGCAAAAGCGCGACCTCGGCGGTTCGGAAGGATCATAGATCACTGTCTATTGTTCATATAAGGGGTTCTTGGTCAGTGCGCCTTGTTCGTTCTATCGACCAGTTAATATCTCGACGGTGCGCGCAAATGATCAATCTCATTGTGGAAGGCCGCTCAGTCTCAACAACTCAACACCTACCCGACCTTACAACTCCCATCATGGTGCTGGAGGACGACCGGTGCAAGCACGGTATTCACTTCGGAAGAATAGCATGAGCGATTTCTCTGCAGGGAATATCTACTCAGCTCCATTGGCTATAATTACCAAAACACTAATCCGTCATCGGAAATTGGAGTTGACTGTCCCTGGTGCAAGCATTCGTCCGTTATGCCCGCAAGTTGTTCCCTGCAGTGAGGCTTGGCCTAAGCTGTTTCGCAAGTGCTTCGCCGCTTTTGAATTCGGAGTAATTTGAGTCGACGTCTGAGTCTACAAGATGTAGTGGGATCGATTCCTACCGGCACAGTAGTCTACTGTCGTCCTTAGTTCTACGAACAAGTCCGCATTTCATATATTCTGACTTGACTATTATACAGTTACCGAATTTCCTTGTTGTAAATGCCGGGGAAGGCCATTCATTCCTCAGGTGGAACTCAATGAATTCCCGGACATGATCTGTGTGAACATCTGAGCTGCTGCCTGGCCGACTGCAAGCGTTCCAAACTGAGGAAGGCAAAAAGTTAAAAGAACATTTCAGGGCGAAACAGATCTTGGAACTCGCCTTGTACGCGGGAACTTCGTGGCCGGCGCCGTAAATGCGGATGTACGAAAAGCTGCCCGCATTCTTGAACTGGCCGGCGGTCTGACCAGCTACGGTGTACGTTTGGAACTGCTGTTGGTGATATAATGTGCTGAATTGCGTGTTGAGAGCGTCCACCTGTCAAGCATTGGTCAGGAACAAGAAGATGGTCCAAGACAGAATAAGATGCTGACCATGGCTTCCACTCCATTGAAGTTGAGAATGTAATCCTGTGTGCCCGATACTGGTGAACTAAGGAGGGCAGAGAAGGGGACACTCTGACTCACTGCATCACCGTCGAAGATTATGGTCCTGACCTGGAAAAAAAAATAAGGAACGATGAGGATTAAAAGGCGATCTATCACAGCCGTACGCCAGCGTTAATAACTTTCTCAAGATCTGGTCTCGAGTTTCTCATCCAGTCACCAGTGGCAGCGAAATTGCTGTACACGTTGCCGTTTGTGATTTGCCAAGTCACCTCTGCTCCGATCCGGGATGCCACAGATTGCAAGTAGCTGGAGATGTCCGGAGGATACGGGTCCGGGTTCGTCGCAAGGACGTAATATACCTGAGCACATCAGATGTTGAATTTGACACTGAAAGATGCAGCAAGGTCAGGCACGTACGTCAAAGTTGCCTGCCAAAGGAGAAAGAATGTTGTTGTTGCAGAAACTTTGAGCTTGTGAGCACACAGAATTCGAGCCGCCGTTGTAGCAGTTTGTGATCTATCCAGAGTCTGCGGTCAATATCATTCATGACAAGATGAGGCGGTGGAAAAAAAAATTACCTGGGTCCGGCAGCCTGTTGGTGAGGTCCATGAAGTATTGGCACGAGATATAACGGACGACGAGACCAGCGGATGGTAAGGGTTCGATGCTGCATAGGTGATATATCCAGGGTATTGGACCAAGGGGTCCTATTTCCCGTCTTAACATCGTGATGGATATATAGCAAAAGAGATCGCGCACAGTCAAGCCATCACCAACGCCGAGTACTTTAAGATTCAGTGTCAGCCCGGAGATCCTGCCAGCAGCAATGGCAGCGTTCTGGTCCAGGAAGTAGCTGGAGAAAGCGTGGAAAGTCTGAAATTGAACATCGTTAAAAGCAACCTACGATGCAAACGTTGGACCATAATGTCCGCCATAGCTGGAACGGGGGATGCACGAGGGATGCACGACGTGCTTGCAGTGAGGTCGAGAATGCGACTTAATTCAAGCATTTCACGTACGACTCTGTCCAAATAGCGAGGTCGCTCTTCTGAAACTTCGTAAAACGGGAATCATTCAACCAAATTTGCAAGAATGTCCAAACGTCCGCAGCCGCCTGCTGGGACGTTCCAACTTGTAGGTCTCCGTGCGAGAAACCTACGCCAACAGGCTGGTCGATGTACAAGACGTTGGCCTCGTTGTTCCAGGAAAAAGGGTTCAAGGTGACAGAACGACTGTCGTTGGTAATGCGGCAGGGTCCATGCTCCTGCAGCAAACCGATCATACTAGAGCTTCCAGGCTGTCAGTATGGCAGAAACGATGCAATGAGTAAGAAGGATGGAAACTATGAGGCGGCACGTACGCCGCCATTGAACCACAATGCTAACGGCGCCGTGTCAGGGTTCTTGCGAGATTCGAAAAACCAAAACCTAGACAAAACAGCCATCAAAGAAGGGGGAACTTACGATGACAGTCGCATGTACTCACCAAAGGCTCTTGGTTGCGGTCAGATCTCCATAACCGGACGCTTGATTAACGCCAGAGGTGGTTTCTGAAGAAGAATATGGCATAATGAAAAGATCGTGTCGCAGTACTCACTCACCGCAGATTCCAGAGTTGTCCACCACGCGTAGTTTTCCGGGTGTTGTGGCGGCAACGCTGAACGATCCGGGCCTAGAAAAGTTTGATGACTTCGGAACGCCACCGATTACACCATCCACGACAGGAATTTGTTGCCCAAGAACTCCAAGACCAGAAAATGCGGTCGACGCCGCTAGCAAAGTCTTAATGTGAACCATTGTGAGGGAGGAAGGAAGCTTCTCTATGAGAGGACTCTGCACCGGCAGTTATAAATGAGTCAGATACCTTCCCAGTGGTATTGTCGGATCACGCAGAACTATCGTTTTTCATAGCAACCCATAGGTACATGTCATTCCACACTGGAAAGAGAAGATTTCAATGATGAGCACCATGCGGCCACTTGGTTGATAAGTTGCGTTAAATTTAGATACCGCCGTGTAACGCGTGCAAAGTTATCGCACTTAATCCTCATGCTTGATGTTTGCGCGGGATGTTCTACGGCTATACGTTAAAGGAATGAGGTCCACAAGGTCTTCGCAGTGAAGGTCGGGCCGTTGCCATGCCGGTAGTCCAAGTGACTCCTTGCCATGCGATGACAAATAATAAGGCCCAAGATTTAGTCCTTGTCCACAAGGAAGAAACGCGGCAGATAGAGAACAGGGACATTAGACGACCGCCGTTAGGAGAAATCGACGTCGACCGCCTGATGGACGTAAGACTGCGCATCGACGAGGTTTTTTCTGTCAATGAAAAGACCGAGAATCTCGTGGAAGTATCACAGAATATCTGGTGGTATGAAACAGCATAGGTTATTCGTTGTCATATTCATCGAGAACAGAAGATTATGCTGAATTCGAGCGCGATTGGGTCTTCGGGTCACGTCACCATATTGGCATGATTTCTTCCTCTGTTGTCCTGTAAACGTGCACGTTAGTAATGTTGCAGTCCCAGACATTGCTGATGAATTGGCCCTTTTTGATCGTCGAAATGCCTCACTTTAAGCAAACTATGGTTGATCGTCGTCAACAACGATGGCGATGCTGTTTGGTCGTATTGATCGAGTCTGCTACCAACCAAAACAGATCTTTTGACTTCAAACTCATAATGCCACACAAGCGCGCAAAACGTTCCGTTCGCCAGAAAACTCGGTCCCAATTGTTGGCATTATTCCATTAATTCAATGCAGTGAACGGAATTAATCATGCTATCTACAGAGGAGAGGATCTTGTCCAGAGCATGACTTGCTGAGCGACGAAGCAATCCCGAAATCTGCAGCGCGCGTTCTAAATGCCGCATCCATCAGAGAACAATGGAAGTTGAAAAAGAGAGCATTGGAAGGAACCCAAGACAAGAAGGGCTCGGCAAACGGAGAAGGGTTGACAAGGAAGAAAAGCTAGGCGATAAATCAAAGGTGGAAAAAGCGCTGTCACGCCTCACGATAAAACCAGGGGAGTCGATTCAACATTTCAATCGGTACGCGTCCAGACTTTGGCTTCGATTCTTGTTGACTTCGGAAAAAGGAGAGTTGAGGAAGACATGCGTCCATTGGTGAAGGCCGCAGTGCAATCCTCGAGCGCCGTCATTCGTAATGCTCGCAAGGAGGTGATCGCCAAGACGAAGCAAAGCCAGATGAAATCCGCAGATACCGCAAGCCAATCTGAAAAGGGAGGCAGCGATGAAAACAGCAGTTTTCGCCGCCTTCCTCCAAAGCGAAAGACTTCCAGAAGCACCCTTCCTCCGCGCCTCGTCGTCTGAACGATATCGCCAAAGCCCCACCAGATCTCAAAAATCTGCCTCGAGGAGCCAAAAAAGTCCCCAATCCTGCGTTGAGAAGTGAAACGGTATTGTCCATGGCCCAGAAGGTCATGATGGAAAAAGAGAGGGAAAGCGTCATTGCGAGGTATAGGGCGCTTAAAGCCAGCCGTTATAGGTCCAATGGAGAAAAGAGCGGAAGTATTGGCTAGATTCCATGCTTGTTTGCCGGAAGAGGAAGGGATCACAAGCAGGCGAAATGGTAGTGAGTATGGGCCCCTGCCAGCGTCTCCTGGCTGTTCTTAACATCGTGGTATTGCTTCACCTGAAATCTATAGGACCGATTTCGTTACCTTTCATTTATCGACAAGACATGCGTACTAACACGCGTCTTTGAGCAGTCATTGAGCGCTGGTGTGCCCACCCGCCACGAAGCCATGCTCATCAGAGCATTTGCTGGACGTTTTCCAAAGAGGAACAACCCACGATAACGGTGCGTACGTGTTGTAGAGAGCTGGCGCATTCAGCATGGCCGCTCGGCGTTTTCAAGGCGACTGCCCTGTACAACATGGCCCTTGTGATGTGCAGCAAATCGAACTAGTCATATTCTTCTCTTTCAAAGCTGTGTTCATTCCGCGAAAGCTCCCACTCAGTCTCGCGATGCCCAAGAGAAAAGGCTTACCGTATTAGGCCACCCCTGATAGCCTTCAGCACTGCATGAAGTGGCAGAAACGGCGGTGCCGATTTCGTCAGCGAATGCGGTGCTGTTGCGCCTGTTCCCACATTGTGACCATCCCCTTTCTGTGAGAGATAGCCAAGGTCAGAGATCAACACACGCCGCTCGCGGGCACAGCGTCCGTTTTTGGGAACTCTGTCAATATTGTAACTCTTCCGACACATCAACAATTGATGTTTCTGGCGTGTGCCAATGCCGAACCACTGCCAGTTGGTAACCTTCGAAAGCCATGGCCCGAGTCGTCACGGACTTCACACGCTGCTCCTGCAAGGCACAGGCACTAGACTTCTAACATTCGACGAGATCCTTGTCGTGCTTGCTTCAATCAATGATACTCCTCCTTACCATATATCCTGCGTCGTGTTCATCACTATCCGTATCATTCAGACGATTAACAGCGACTTTTGTTTAGCAAGTTGCCTCTGGGAAAGAGACCCCCATCAATGGTTGCGGGGGCAGAGTCATGCTGTGCAACATTCTATTCGTTTCAAATGTTATCCAATTTTATTCAACTATGGAGATGTGGGGGGACTTCCATTTCGACTTACCTTAGCTGGATGCCGCCGGACGTCCTACGTCAGTTCGTACCTCCGTTCGACGAGAAGGAGGCACTACATCCGAGGCGTTCGGGCGCTTGACCAATGCTTGCCCGCGACCGACGGCGCACCCTGCTTCGCTTTTCGACGCGAATCTCACGGTCCCAAGTCAATCAAGATTCTGAATGCATCTGACTCGGTAGTTCGAGCGATCCCGTATACGGCATCTCTGGTAACGCCCGTTAATACAGGATACACATACGTGATGGCTACTGCACCACGCCCGGCACAGATGGCTAGTGCAGCTGTCAATGTGTCGTGTTCTAGTCACCTCGGAGTATTTAATCACTGCATGCCTTCCTACGATGTCTGGATCTTGTCACCCCTACGCTCTTCTTCCGTCCCTCGGTCTCGCGGTCCACGCTGGACACCCCCTGGTGGCGGTCTTGATGCAAGATTTAGAAAAGCTCGAACAGCCTGCTCCGTTATCTTATCCCCACTCTAATGATCGCATTGAGAAAGACGATGGCCCTGTTGACGTACTACCCAGCAACGCTTCTGCAACTCAGTCTTCAAACTCGTTGAAGCAAGGAGGCGATGGCTACGAGTTTCCAGAAGGCGGGCACAGGGCTTACTTGACGGTGTTGGGAGCTTTCTTTGCTTTGTTCTGCACTTTCGGGCAGATGAATGCATTCGGAACGTACCAAGCATGGTACTCCACCCACCAACTCCGCCACATGACTCCCTCCACTATATCATGGATAGGGTCCCTACAGCTTTGGATTTTCTTCTTTTCCGTGAGCATTTGTTCTGAGACTTGTATTCTTGGGAATGAATTACTGAGTGGCGTCCTGTCCTCGGCCAGGGTGGCCCCATCGGCCGTTTGTACGATCTTATCGGACCGAGAATTCTGATGCTCGCTGGGACAATCGTATTCACGCTTTCCATAATGATGACCAGCATCGCTACCCAATACTACCAATACATTCTGGCCCAAGGGCTCTTGTTTGGACTCGGGTTGGATTGTTGTACGTATGCAGTGTCTGCTTGATGTTTCTGTTCTCCAATTGCATATTTGTAGATTTTACCCTCCGCTAGCCAGCGTATCGACGTACTTTCGGAGATATCGCGCAACAGCTCTTGGAATAGCTGCAGCGGGGTCCAGCGTAGGCATGTCTTCTCTCCTCCTGCCATAGGGCCACCGTTTAACACGACAATACCTCAGGTGGCGTAGTTTACCCGATAATGCTTCAGCGCCTGTTCGCAAGTCTCGAATTCGGATGGGCCGTCCGAATTGCTGGATTAGTTTCCGCGGCATGCTGTGTAACAGCAGTGTTGACCGTAACGAGCTTGCCACATCCGAACAAATCAGGATCATGTGTCTGCGTTGGCACGTTCACCGACACTCGATATATCCTTCTAGCCGTTGGAAGCTGTTTTGTGGCTCTGGGTACGGAAACTTGACCTTTTAATTCTGCAGTGGAGACTAACAAATGCGATTTTATTCTAGGCCTGTTCATCCCATTTTTCTACATCGTCGAGTACGCCCATAGCCTCGACATTTCTGCTGGCATCAGTTTCTATGTTCTAGCTGTCATGAACGCGGGCGGGGTGTTCGGGCGAGTGGCGCCAGCATATCTCTCCGACATTGTTGGCCATTTCAATCTCCTCACGCCTTCGGCATTCCTTTCGGGACTATCATGTCTGGTCTTTTGGATGTTCTCGAGGTCCTTGGTTTCGATCATGATTTTCTCTGCCATCTATGGATTCTTCTCCGGAGCATTCATTTCGGTGGTAACGCCGTGTGTGGCGCAGATATCGGAGATTGAGCAGATCGGGACGAGGTTGGGTGTTCTATACTCAATCATCTCTTTTCCGTGAGTTGTATTTCTTCTGCTGCTTTTGTACATTTTTATTCAACCGACGATTGTCAATCCAGGGCGCTGGTCGGAGGGCCCGCTGCTGGCGCGCTACTCATGCGGGGGCGCGGCTCGTACAATGGGATGATCGCGTTTTCAGGTGCCACCGTCGTTGCTGGCTCCATAATCATCCTCTTCTCCAAATTCGCTATCGACCGAAGAATCCTGGCTCGCGTCTAAGCAAATGCACGAATCCAGTACAACTACCCATTCATTGATCACGCATTCAAATCACCTGCTCACATCTACGTTAACACCGTTCCACCCCTTCGATCCAAGTGCATAGAACAGTTCAATCCACCATATTTATCTAATTCCTATACATTGCATTTCTTTACATATACCTTTGTTCATTTCTTCGCAAGGATATCTTTTTATTACTTTTCCGTTATACATACCTACTTCCATTCCCTGACCTCACTAGGTGTACACTACTATTTCCTCATTCAATGCTGATTGTATTTTTATCGTAATATCTAAATCAGAAGCTAGGTACCCTTGAAAGGGATTTAATGGCAGCGACCATCAGTGATAACCTCGCCTGTAACGTGGATATACGCTGCCAGCGCGCTTCTGAGGCATAGCAGTGATCACGTCTTTAGCTACTTGCACTTCAATTTGATTTTAGCGGGAACTGTGAAACGTCGCCTACGTCTTCTCACCCTTTCTCGCGCTGAAGTACTAACTGGCCAAGATATGACGAACTGATGCGCTCGCATTGGATGCTTTGCTTGAGTGAGATCAGCACGATCTAAAGCATACGATGGTTGAGAAAGGGACATACTGTAGGTACTCCGATCTTGTGAAATCGCGATCGAATTCCCTCGACTCTTTTGTGTATTAGACCCTGCACACGCACACAGGCGCTAGAAAAGGACGGGAAGTACTGCAGCGCCGCATACCTGTCGGGACTGGTTAATGCATGGCTTCGACAGCCCGCCACAGCCGAGTAGACCCGCTGACGTCTAGATCAAATCACAGCGTGCAAGCGGCATCAAGGCCCCTTCACCAACCTCGCATTAATCATTGCCTTACCTTTGTGGGACCATTTGATATCAGGCGCGCCCAAATCGCGTTCCGTCTTTAGCGCGAGCGCTCGGTGGTCCGCAAATGGCACGCTTGCACGAATGACGTTTTTCTTTCCGACTTTTTCGGGAGTGCGCATCTCCTCGTAGCCACTCTCGGTAGACCATTCGCCTGGATGGTCCTACAATGTGACTGGCCCTACAGCGTCGATATTCGATCAGGAGGAAGCTGCACAGATGATCGAGCGTGCCCTCTCCACTCAAATTGCGCTATCTTGGACGCTACCGGTTTTTTTTTGAATGAGGCTGTCCGGCTGCTTTTTCCATCACCCTTCGCGATCGCTCTGCTGGGTCGCCAATGGTGGGTGCAACCATCCAATTTGCACGATTACAGATTCGTGCCTTGTCGTCTCCAAAATCAAAGGTTTGCCTCCAACGCAATGTGTTGCCGTATTTTCATGCAATCACGACCAGCGTTGTGTAGTCATGACCTAAACACACGAAAGTCATGACTTTTTGAGATGACCTAGTCATGACTTGATGATATGGCATGACCTAAAGCACAAGTAACAGATAGACTCGTAGGTCACCTGGATTTACGTGCGACGAAGTTCAACCATCGTTTAATCCGAAAACTGTATAAGTCTCGTCACCTGCTAGGCCAATAACTACCAACTAATCAGTTGGAAAAAGTGCTTGCCAAGATTCGCGACGGAGAATGCAAATGCGTGATTGTGCTTAGTCAGTAGATTGCCATATTCGGATCCAACAACGTCCCGTTGGTTCATTCTCAACTTCCTTTGCAGCTTCCATGCACCAAAAGCCGTACGTCCGACAATTTCAGGTACGTAACTTCTTAAGGCCTTTACACCATGATAAGGGTGATTGTAGGATATGATCACTCGTTTCGTAACAGCCTCTTTCGCGATTTGAAGGATGTATCACTTTTGCTTAGGTATGCCTCTAGATGTGTCCCTCCTTTTTGTTCGATTAATACATTCTTTATCCTTTCTGTAGGTTAAATCAAACTAGAGCTGTTCTTCCAGGACCATCTAAAATTCCGCGTCGGACCCACAGTGCTAAATGCCCGCTGCCAGGCCAAATACACCGTCACAACCACGTCAGTATCACCAGGGATCAGAGAGGTTTTATTCATCGCTTGTTCCAGTCCGGAGAAGATATGTGTTAGGACATAGATGGCGACAGTTACTTGCAATATTCCGCTAGGCCAGGCTCAAGTGACAGGAACAGAACGTGTCCTAATCTTTTCATGTTCGATTCACTGATTTGTCTCAGCTCTTGCTCTGGTATCAGTTTTCCTATCTGATCTAGTGCATGCATCCTGCGCAATGGAAGCTATCGAGGGCCCCTTCACATGAGCTTGTCTTGTGTTCTAATTTTGAGGAAACGATGAACCCGTGTCCACGCCTTCCTTTACTAGCAATTTGAGTTCCTTGTTAGCTCGCCTTGCTTCCCTCGCGAATGTCAAGAATCTGAACCTCATGGCTACAACTACATCGCCGCGTCATCACCCCGAATCCCCATCCCATTGCCGATTAGCTGCGATCAGGCAGATAGTGGCAGCCTTCGACGATCCTTCTTTTTCTGTGACGACCTGAACTCAAATTAATCCAGTGACATTTTGGATGGCGCCAAACTGTTGTATGTCAGAGTGTCTGGTCCGGGAATCAGCAACCGTGCTTCCTCTCCAGTCCTGGTTTCAGGGTACGTCCTTTTTCTCCGACCGTGAGTTCTCATCCCTTGTCATTTTGATCTTTTTGCCGTTCTAAAACTTTCTCCCTCCGCTCAGCCAGAAACAATTCATCGGTTCGGAGGGAATGTGAACATGAGATCCTCAGACTCGTATCTATCGGTTTACCTTTTGCTCAGTGAATCCATCAAGACCACGCTGGTAGCTTTAGCGGAATGACTCATGCTCAGCGCCCATGACGAACAACTCTCACGCAGCGGAGAGGCGCCGGTCTCCATTCAGGATCACGCTCCAGCCAACTAAGGCCATTTCACCCCTGGATGAACGCTGTGAGCCCGTTTCCCTTGGGTAACGCCATTCGCAAATAGCAAAATCCTCTTATCTGATGTCTGGAAGAGTTGTTTCCGGGAATGCACCCTGGACCCCAGGACCAGGCTCAGAAGGCACAATGCTCTCACTCTTCACAGATGCTATGCGTGAGAAATTTTGGACAGGCAGAATGGAATGGAAGCCCTTGCACTAACTCATGTGCTATGTCGGTCAAACCTCAATGGCGACATCTCGATGCGAGCACTTTCACGATTTCCCGGCCAGTCGTATTCTTTTGAAAGCTGTTATTGATCTCTTTCTGTTTGGCCCTGGATCTGCTCCAAAGGAACCATCATTACTCCCAGTTGAACCAAGTTCAAATCCGTCCCTTCCCCAACTGTCTGGCATGGAGCACGGGGATGCACCAATATGATATTCTGATGCGTTGCCTCTTAATACACTTTTTTTCATTCTGGCCGTCACAACATATGTCGGAGTCATCGCACCGCCGGCTTAAAAAGATGAGGCGTAACTCAGATTCTCATCCCAGTTACCTTGATTGCACCTGTTGATTTGTGGAATATGGCCGCCGTCGCAACGCTCAGCTACGAGGAAGCTCTCAATGTCATTGAACTTTGGAAAAGCCAGCCTCCCTCTGAAGAGGAACAGATCACTTTCGCCGATGCAGCTATAAAGCTGTTGAGCGATGAGGAACAGGTGCGGAAATTCATAGAGAACGTCAAAGTTGTTGGCACCGCCTCCGTCGACATCAATAACTCTTTCAACCATGTCGACCGAGAATTTGGGGACATGGTCCAGCAATATGGAAGGGATTTTCCTGAGCTCGCCGGATTCCATTCCAACTGGAGGTCTTACAAGACGGTAAACCAATGATCATCTGTGTCGTGGATTATCAATTTGACACGACCATCTTGCAGCGTTGGGTGAATCATCTTTGGCTCTCACACGATGTGGCGAATGACGCCATCTCTGTCTTGCGAAGTGAGCCACTTTCATTCTCTGTCGGACTTCGCCTCTGAACTCACACCCTTCCTTTGGTTCAGGGTTCGACAATATTTATCTTGTAATGGTGCAAAACATCAAAACCGATCAGGACCGCCTGAATGTCATAAAGGAGCTTCAGCAGTTTACGGTACGTCTGTGGTGCCACTTCGTCCGTCCTTTCCCCTGATATTCCAACAGGATGAGAAACACGATAAATCCATCGAGATGTCGAACGGTTTCCACGAACTGGAAAGAGACATGGAGTACTTCCAGACGCGTTTCGGACGGTTCCTCGCCGATAAGAAAATCGATTTGGATAGAGAGGCGACGCGGTTAGTGAACGAGATCAACAGTCTTAGAAGGCAAATTTCAAGGTACGTTCCATCCGCAGTAACTGATTGTGGTCCTGATGGTGGCCCTGATGATGATTTTTGGCAGCTTGGATGGAAAGGTTCATTTCTGTTTCAATACTCCGCAGATTCGAGCTGAATTGATCTGGGCAGATCAGGGATGCTGAGACAGCACTTGCGGTTACAGGCGGCCTTCTCAGTGTATGTATAACGGTCATCAAATATTGGATTGGACTGAAAGGAGTCCCCACTATTTCTCTTCAAAGATCATCGGATTAATCGTATCCGGTTCGGTTCTATCTTCCTTGCAATCTGAACGTCAAGGTACGCCATCTGCGACCTTCAACTGCGGCAGTGCCAACGTTATTGACACCATGCCAGGAAAGTACAACCAGTTGAGGTACAAGCAAAACCAGCTTGCAGACGTCAATCGAAGACAACGAGCGCTTCCGCACCTTAAGACGGATTTTGATGACGTAAAACCGAACATCGAGCTGATCTGCGAGAAACTCGTCTTGTTCGGCGAAATATGGTCTTCCGTGAGTCGTTATCCATATAATCTATCCTTCCATCTGTGCTGATAAGAATTCGTCCAGGTTCGGAGCCAAAGCGTGCAATTCCGCAAGCATCTTGAGGGCGGAATGGGGGCGATCGGAAACCTGGTGAGTTGATACTTCGTTTTGGTCATTTTGAAAGCAAGCGCCCGACTGACAAGATTTCAGCGATTCAGAAAGGAAGTCGAATTGGCGAGAGACGTTTGTGCCCCCTCGAACGCGGCTTGGCTCAATACGTCGATGTGATCGAGCATTCTGGCATAGTCAAGCCTTGAAATAAAGTCGAAGAGACAATTGGGAAACGGGACGGAATGACTTAGCCCATCGTCTGTAACAATACCGTCGTGTTGAGAATGTGATGATTTTGTGATCCTCGTTCGCTTGTTCCTTCCAGTGCCACAAAAACCAAACGAACATAGGTATTGCCCTCCGTTGGCAAATTAATGAAATGAAAATTACGCTATGCCAAATAGTGATTCAATTTTCAGAATTCTAGAAGGAACGAAAAACGGTCCAACGAAAGAGATCACCCCCGGCTTCACCTTCAATGTACTTGGCGTACAGCGGTATGATGATCAGTCAGAAGCATATGAGGGGAATTGAAGATGTGATTCGCAATGCTATCGAGTTGCCTTCATGAATACAATTTATCTGATTTAAAGAATGTAGCAACAGCCATAGGCGGAACTGTTCTTATGTGAGTTTGCGATGCCTTCATGAAAATACAAATTATCTTTCGGGGTGCTAGACGCTCGGATATTCACAACAAATCGATACAGCTACACAAATCACTCGAGTCTCTCCGCGTATCTGTTCAACACTTGTCTGAGTTTCTCGCATCCTGCCTTCACGGGAGCGAGTTCTTTCTGGAGCTCCTGCAATCGAACATTAAGCACGTGCAGAATACGTGTGATATATGACAAGTGAGTTCACCTCGACCGTCTTCTTGATATCCTTGGATAACTCGAGGACTCGGATGACATGGTTAGCCTCACCCGCCATCTAAACGATTGCTGTCTTGAACACAGCTGCGAGGGAATAAAAGAAAAAGGAAGCGAGACGCACGAGTCCCTCAATTTCGGTGAACGCCGCTTTTACTGCCTGAAGACCATCGAACTTATAATTCCTCAAAGAATCCGGTTCCTGGACAGGCGAACCATCAGCACAAGCTCGGTTCGTCCAGTGAACGCAACAAACAGCAAGGAAACTCTTAAGCTCGCCGATGACTTCTTGACGGTCCTGATCGCTCGTGATGTCGCCTACCAACGACAAGAAAACTTCCACAAATCCTGTTGGTGAAAATGTGTTGAAGAGTCGCGTCGACATTGACACTAGAGCACTGACGTTTGAAACGGGCCGAAATTGCGGAAGCGCCGTCGCGAGACTGCCGAAGCTCGCCCGTCCAGCGCTGGAATAAAGTGAGCGGAGGTCGTGAACAGAGATGAAACAAAACTCATACGTCGCTAAATGCCTTTGTGGTCGCCTGTAGTTCGGAGACGATTTTGAGGTTGCCAGCATGCTTGTTCGCAAAATCTTCGGCGTCGCGCTTGGCATGTGCGACGCCTTTGTCGACGGTGATCACTTCATCGGACAGAGTTTGGACCTTGTTAATGTAGCCCTCCGGGTGCGCGAGCGGGGAGTCGTAAGAAGGGGACATTTTTGGTTTCTGTGAAGTAAAGGGGAATTAATTGCAAGTGGAGATTGCTGGATTGAAGTCGCGCAGCACGAATTTTTATTTTATACTGCAAGTCCGTCAAAGGAATCTTCACATGGAAATTCTACCTGATCTGTACTCCGTAATGGACTCCTCAGCTGTTATCTGAAAGATCACTCACCGTCTGGACCCCAAAACCACGCGCATCACGCGCCCTACTTCACAGCTTCACCGCTTCACGTATCCTCCGGAGGAAGGAGAACATTCGATTGTAATGACAGACTTGGCTTGGAAGAACATGGTCGTCACACGTGGGAACCTGATTGTCATACACAAGACAAGATGAATGGAAGTCGTTAGTTATTTCCAACTGCACTTTTCATCACATCGAACCTGATAACAGGCCATAGTAAGATATCATCGACTTTTCTGTGCAACAGTCGTGGGATCCAACAGAAGATGTCCATCATTTCTCCTTTTTCTCAATTACTGATGTCAATTTCGCTCCTGGCGTCTCCAGATCGTTTCCAAAATCGATGACGACTTCCAATCTGTGTATTTCTGACACGGATGCTTTGTCGGGACTAATTTTTCGCCGGATGATTGCAGTCCTGAACACGAGTTCTTTGTTCAGAATAAAGATAAGTCAGGAGCCAGTTCTGACACCAGGTCTTTGGGAATTATTATTTTTATTCCACGTTCTCTGTGAGTGTCCAAGGGGTCCATCATTATCATTCGTCGGAATGCATCTCACGATCCGCATAAAAAGCCTAGAGCTCATGCTGATTCGTGGCGACACTTGTGCCTCGCAAATCACATCTATTCGACATGGCCACCGCTGCAACACTCAGTCTCGCAGATGCTCAGAAAACCCTTGAGAGATGGCAAACCAAGGGCCCGTCTGAGGAGGAGCAAATCAAATTCGCTGAGGCGGCCAGCAAGGAGCTGACTGACGAGGAGCAGGTCAAGAAATTCGAAGAAAACGTCCAGCAGGTCGGCGTCTGGGCCATCGAGATCGACAAGGCATTTGACAATGTAAAACGAGGCTTTGAAGAAATGGTCAAGAAATACGGAAAGGACTTCCCTGAGCTTTCCGGATACAGTGGCGAATGGGCAGCGTTCAAGACCGTAAGTCTTAAATCTTCCTTTTGTCCTGTTGCGCGTATATCTGATACGATCGTCTGAAAGCGCTGGGTGAAGCATCTTTGGCTCTCGCGCGATGTAGCATCCGAACACATTGCGATTCTCAGGCGTGAGTCATCCGTCTTGTATTTTGGGTTCGCAAAAGCCGATCAGAACAATCGCAGGCTTCGACAAAGTTTTCCTGGACATGGTGCAAAACATCAAGACTGATGCCGACAGGCTCGAAGTGATTGAAGAATTAAAGCAATTCATAGTATGTTTATGTCGTTGTTATCGTTCACCACTACGATATTCTCTTGTCCCCAGGATGAAAAACATGACCGATCAGTTGAAATGTCGCAAGGCTTTTTAGATCTCAAACGCGACATTGAAGGCTTTGTAAAGCGGTTTGATCAATACATCATTGACAAAGGAGTGGAGCTCGAAGAGTTGGCGAAGAAGCTGAAACGCGAAATCGACGGTCTACAGGCAGAAATCGAAGGGTACGTGACATCTTGTTTGATAGTTATTTGCTCTAACCACAGGGGTTACAGCTTGGACAAAAAGGTCTGGTGTCACCGATTTTAGATCACTGAATAACCCCTGAGCGATTCTCCAAATTAGATTAAAGATACTGAAATAGCACTCGCTGTGACTGGCGGACTACTCAGTGTACGTCCACCGTAGTCTGAAGCTCAATCCGGGTTCAAACGATTTTGATCGGTTTCTCTGTAGATCCTCGGCCTGATTGTCTCGGGCTCCGTCCTTGCCGCATTCCAGGCAGAACGCAGGAGTGAGTTAATCGTGATTGACCAACAGCACTCACTTGACCATATTTACACTCAATTTAGAGAAGCAGGGGGAGCTGAACGACAAAAAGAAAGCTCTTGAAGATGTTAATCGGAAACAGAAGGCGCTTGCGCAGCTCAAGTCAGACTTTGACGGTCTGAAGCCGGATATCGTCTTGATTTGCGAAAAGCTCGTTCTGTTCGGTGAAATATGGTCTTCCGTGCGTATCCCTTTTAACCTAAATTGGCTCGCTGTCATCAGCTGAGGGACATGTCGTTAGGTGCGCAGCCAGAGCGTGCAGTTCCGCGCGCACATCGAAGGTGGGATGCAAGCGCTCGGCAACTTGGTAAGGCTTGAGCATCGTTCGTCTAAAACGGTGTTTTCTGATGAAGCGTTGTCGCAGAGGTTCAAGAGAGAAGTTCAGCTCGCTAGAGACGTGTGCCTTCCCCTGATGCGCGGTCTGTCGAGATACGCGACCGAAATCGAACACTCGGGTATTCCCAAGCCGTCATAATTGACTTCAACGGAGGGAATCTCTTGGAAGAATCAATTGTTGTAATTTCGTATACCTGTATATTCTGCAGGCTTCTCCGTCGTTGTAGCGACATTGTAATACTAGTCTGCTCGACACGTCAATAACTGCCCTTTCCATGATCGCATCGAGAGAAGCCTATCGTTGTATGAGTAGCCCCTCGCCACGAAATAATCTCAACTAAGCGAACTGAAAGACCCAAAACAATCCTGCAGATGGGCATATTCGTCTCACTGATTAGAATGACAGTTCACGAGCTTGAACTAAGGACGCCGTTGCGTTTGGGCAGCAGCCGCAGCAAAAGCAACCAGACGGAAGCGAAGAGTCTCGCCACTGTGGAGCTAAATTCAACTACAATTCAACCAAATCGATCCTCCCAGGAAAAAGTCACCAGAATTATCGACGAATGAGAAGAACACTAGATGAGGATCCTGAATGCATGCGTAGCCTGAGACGGAATATGAAGGCGCCCCAGAACATTTTACTTTCCCTCCCGATCTAGGTCCATATGCATGTCACTAACCCTCCTTCGATAGCACAAAGAAAGGAAAGAAGGCCTCAACAGCGACCTACTAGGTGCTCTGAAGCTAGAGGAATGTCTTTAAGGCACATCCAATCATACTCGCAACACGTAGAGCATGTTGGAATAGTGTGGCGGCAAATCTCCACCTCAGGGGATTGATTGCTGATAGCGTCAGCCCCTGCACGTCCATCCAGAATGCCGGGAAAAGGATGGAAACAGAAGCGCTTCTGTTTCCATTCTTTCTGTCTCATCCTACCCTTGCCATTCACGAAGCATGCTCCACAGAATACATATTTCACAGGGTCCCTAATGTGACGAGTGGAGTTGATATACGCCCGAAATGCCTGGAGTTTCAATGACACATTTTTGTTTGGATGATAGCCAGGGTCAGTCTGATTTCTTCTTGTTTGTCATCGCCAGAGTAGATGACAATCCTTAATTTTGCCAGCAGAGATTGTCCCACGAAGCTGGCTTTTTCCGCTAGGACACAGAGTCGGAGGTTGTTCTCTCCGATGTCGTTCTAATTAGGCGGACAGTCTTGCGCGATTTCGCGTCAGGGTGGATCGACCTGCCTTAGCCCATATTGGAGGCAAGATTAGAAGGAAACGCACAATCTTCAACAAGGGTCCGGTGCGTGGTAGTGCATCGGCTTAACATCGCGAGGCGATGTTCGGTGAATGTGCATTATCTATGTCGCGGCGATAACCGACACGCATCTAATCAATCCTAGAAACGGCCTTGAAGTGTCCCTCGAAATGTTCTGTTCGGTAGACTGGACGTTCCGATTTGAAAAGGTTCGTGACCGTCAGGATTAGCGGGTCTCGGGGATTGATCTGACATCCATACTTTCCGCGTGGTATCATAAAACTCGTCAAAACCAGGCCATGAGGTTGGCACTTTGGCGACAACGCGAATTGTGACGATCTTGAAAAAAATCAAAGTCTCAGGGGGTCATTCGCTGTGTCGCGTACGACGCCTCCGTCAACATAAAAGGAGAAGGGTGCGGGTGACTTTACTACAGCGTTGAAGTCCTACTCCAATTCTTCAGCTTAATTTCCGTCAGATGTCATCCACCACTCTTCCATCTTACGAGGAGGCCGTCGCAGAGGCAAAACGTTTGGCCTCTCAACCTATCTCCAAGGAGGAGAAAATCCGCTACGCGGAAGGAGCCATTGCGGCGCTTGAAGACGATGAACGCGTCAAGGAATTTGAGAACAACATCAAGGAGATTGGCACGACCGCCTTACAGATCGACCAGGCCTTCGATCGTGTCAACCGCGGATTCAAGGAGATGGTCGATAAGCACGGCAAAGATTTTCCGGAGGTCGCCTCCTACAAACGGGAGTGGGAGGGATACAAGGAGGTAAAACAATTTCTGCGTACTTTTTTGCGTCAGTGCCTTTACACCGTTTCCAGCGCTGGGTTAAGTATCTCTGGGCGTCTAGGGATGTAGCATCCAAAACGAGTGCGGTCCTCAAACGTATGTCCAGTCATTCCGCCAATCTCTGTTTTAATCGTAACCTCTTGTAGGATACGACCAAGTTTTCCTGTACATGATCGACAACATCCAGTCGGATAGTGATCGTAAAGAGACTATCAGGGAGCTGAAGAGTTTCAGCGTATGTTCGAACCATGTAAATATTACGGTACACTCACTTCACTTTATATGGCTTTTGTCAATAGGAAGAACGGCATGAGGAAGCCGGGAAAATGGCCGACAACTTTAAAGTTCTGGAGCAAGACGTCAAATCGTTTGGAGCGAGATTCGAAACTTACCTTCAACAGAAGAAGGTGGAATTGGAACAAGCGGCAGAAAGGCTCAAGAGTGATATGGAGAAACTTGAAGGCGAAATCAAAGAGTGTGTCCTGGCTTTTCCATCGGATCATGATAGTAACTGATTATCGGTTCTAGCTGGAATGCGCAGGTGGATAGTCCACACAGAGAGCATTGACATTCTCTAATCGCATCGGTGTTAGATTGCTGCTGGTCTTCTAGCGATGGGCGCCTCCTTGGCAATCGGTGTAGGAGCAGCAGTAACCGATTGCATGCCAAACAGAATCTGACGTTCTTCTGCAGTTTTGGGCACTGATCATAACAGGCACGGCAGTCGCAGCATTCATAATCGCACGAATCCGTGAGTGGCTCGTTCTGTCGACGCTAAAAACATTCTAAGCAGGGTTCCGCCAACGTCGTCAGTCGCGCAAAAGAAGCTCAACGCCAAGAAGGCCGAGCTCGCAGAGGTCAACCGCAAGCAGAGGGCACTGGCGGAGCTACAGACCACGTTCGACGGTCTGAAGCCAGACATTACGCTCATCTGTGAAAAGCTGATTATATTCGGCAAGATCTGGGACTTTGTACGTCCTCTTCCATGTTCCGTCGGTTGATCATGGTTTTGTGAACGTCGACGTCCAGGTCAGCTCCCAGTCCAAGGAATTCGGTGAACATCTCGAGCGGGGGATGGAGGCCATCAACGACAAGGTGAGAACCAGGAGCTGTACGGCGAAAGAATAAGGGATTGAGCAACATTCGCAGGAGTTCCGTCTTCAGGTCAAGCTTGCCCGAAAGACGTGCACACCTCTCCGAATCGGCCTTGCGAAGTATGCCACCGAAATCGACAACTCTCACCTTCCCAAGCCTTGATAGGAGGGAGCGGTGTTAGGCAGTGAAACATAAGTCGTACTACAATCTCAGCGCTGTATCAACACAATAATACATGATGCAAGTCCGGTCACCGCGATAGACCGTGCAAGGATTCTTCTTTCACACCATGATTTAGAATTGAGGGAGTGATTCAGTCGAAGCTTGGCCTTCATGTCGGAAAGCTATTCGCACTGAAGAAGAAACAGTGATATCGTCCGATGGAAAGACACTACACGTGCGCCTCTAGGAGCAGCGGCTCCGACACCTGGCTATTCCGGAGGTCTTTCAAGAGGCCAAGCTATGTGGGAAAGGCTCCGCGTCAGTACGTCGGTCTGAGAGGAAGAGCAAAAACGAAATACGGGTGCATGACGAATACTAGTAATAATCCATTGGTGCTCGAGCAAGCTGTTGCTGCAAGCGTATTGTACACGGTTCGGTATAATCGTACATGAAAATAATACATCGGGAAGGCATCTCCAACATTCCGAGTGCATGACGGTGTGCGTCAATATACCTGGAATGCCAGCTAGTTAGGCTATGACGGAGTCAGGACAGTAGGAAAAAAGGTAGAGAATGACTCACGGCGCTGTACATACACTGTTTGCAGCGTAACATCGTCTCATCAGGACATAAAAAGATCAGCCGGCATGAGTTGGCAAAAAAAAAAAATAATGTGGAACAAGACAAGGGTTTTCTAGGCCGACGACCACGTGAGATCGTATTGCGGGTACTGGTGGGGGTCGATCTGGGAATGCCACTCTCCTATTGCGCTGTTGGTGTTCACGTCGGTGCCAGGCGAGGCGCGCACGATGTAAGTCCAGCGAAATTTCGTGGCCTGTATCCAGAACACGACCTGGCGCAGCGTCGGACGATACGTCTTGAGTTCGGCCGCCAGAGCGCGTTGGGCGGGCAGCGCCGCGTGCGGGTTCCACCTCGTCACGTCGAGGTGTATAGAGCGGAGGTTCTGCAGCTGCATAAGCGATTTGTAGAATTTGTGACGCTATGCACGGCGAACGGTGAGCAAACGAGAAAAGAGTCCGAACGTTTGGGGCCAACGCACGTTGACCATCGGGAACATCAGCAGTCCCAAATGCCTGATGTGTTCGCATTTCAGGCGACGATTTCCAAGAACCTGTTGACGACTTCCTCTGGGAGATCCAAGATGCTCAGGCCCTTCAACATGCGGCCGCCCTGTCCAACCCGACATGCACGACGTCCAAAAACCGCTGAACGCCCAACCCGACCAAGACCTCCCTGTCGACGCACAGCTGAACGTTCGTCATCCGATTCTTGCGCAAGCGGCCCGCATCCGGCGCCACGCGGGCAGCACCGGCAACCGCGTCTCGCACGAATAGCTGCATTCCGATCATAAACGTGCCATCAAAGACGCGCAGGTCGGGCAGAGAGTCCGGGGAGACGACGTGTCGCCTGTTGAGGTCGTCCAGCTGGTCAAAGATCTGCAGGGTCGCGAGCTGGTTTTGGGATCCCAAGAATCTGACGATGTGCTCGTCCCAGGTGAAGCGCAGCCTGGCCTCGACGAGCTGGAACCTGAACGCGGTCCGCTCTTCCGGCGCGTCGCCCATGTCCGAATCTGAATCTGCGCCGTCGGCGTGCGAGGGTGCGAGGACCCAGCTGTTGGCGAAAACGGGGTCGTAGAGGATGAGCTGTTTCAGGTTGACCATCCTCACGAGCGCCTGTCGGACGCGGGTCCAAAACGCGGGCGTGAGCATCTGCAAATTCGCCGCGTGCCTCCTCGCACCGGTGCCGGCGGATGACGACGAGGACGAGGACGTCTCGAGCGTGAACCAGAACCCCTGAGCGTACGACGCGAGCAGCGCGCCTCTCGGGGACCGAACGAGCGTCTCGCAGGCCAGAAGGGCTCTAGCCGGATCGAAGAACGTGAGGAATTCGTATAGCTTGGGTTCCGTCTCTCGCTGAAAAGCTCTGCACGTCAGCGTGAGGGAGTGCAGGTCCGAGTGATTCGAAGCTGGGGGCGGGGCATAAAGTGCACGATGCGGCGGCAAATTTCTGGCGAGAGCGACATTCTCGATGTGCTATAGATTTTGATTCTTTTTTTTTTTTGTGTGTTGGACCGGTTGGCTGCGTCAACGCGAACGGTGTGTTTACCGAGTTTAAGCGTTCCTTGCATCGTTGGATATCCAAGGACTTACCAGCCTAGAAGATCGAAAAAAGCGACGCGTCACCAACGAGCGTCAACCGTGCCTTCACCAAAACGCACTGTTGTATGATACTTTTTTCAAGACCGAGCCGCGATGGAGAAATGTTCGAGGTCATGCAGAGAGCTGTAGCTAACCCTAGTCTGGGGTCCGCCCGATAAGACGGGGCTTCGGCAAAAGGGAAAAAAAAAAACTTGACAAGGGACGCCCTTTCAAGACTTAGACCGAAACTCGCCAACTTGATACCCTTTCCTCTCTTCTGTTGCCTGCTCTTCTCTGTCTTTTGCCGTGCGAGGAGCTAAACGAAAGAACAGGGGGGACCGTTGAAACCGAAGACTTTTGTGCACCTGAATCGGAAGACAGCGCCATTCGTTGATTCGCTGCGAAACGATGAGCGGGTCCAGGACAGATCTTTTGGCTTGGCTGAACGAGCTGCTTCAGATCAACTACACGAAGATTGAGCAGTGTGGAAGCGGGGCGGCGTACTGTCAGATCCTCGACTCTATCTACGGTGAGCGTTTCAGCTGTTCTGGGCCGGCCCCCCGCCTTTCTTTCGTTGACGAATTTGTGCTCTTTCGATTCGTCTGTTCTGACCGCCTACTGTGTATCAAACGAAAACATTTCAATCGCCTTTTTCTGTGGCGACGCGTGCGTTCTTCCGGGGTGGCGGCTGTGGTGGCGTTCATGATCCCGAAACATCGCGTCGGTCGACAAAGGCGATATCCCCATGAACCGCGTCAAGATGAACGCTCGACACGAATACGAGTTTATCGCCAACTACAAAGTGATGCAGAACGTTTTCAAAGCGAAAAAGATCGACAAAGCGAGTCTTATTCCACTATTCATTATTATTCTGATTATTTTTGGCGCTGTCGAGCTGACGGTTGGATAACGAATAAAAGCCTATACCTGTGGAAAAGCTGGTGAAATGCAGGATGCAGTACGTCCGATCATCGCTTCCATCATGCCCTAACCAGAAGCGCAAAACAAAAAAAACGCCAGGGACAACCTCGAGTTCTTGCAATGGATGAAACGTTTCTGGGACGCCAACTACGGCGGACAAGGCTACGACGCCGTCGCGAGGCGCAAAGGCGCTCCGATCGAAGCTCCGGCGACGATCGCGCCTCTCGCTACGGGTCGCGGGTCGGCGACGCTCGGCGTGTCCAGCAGCGGCTCCGGCGTCGGACGATCGGGCGGCCGGACGCCTGTGACGGGCCATCGATCGGGGTCTGCCCAGCCGAACGAGGCCGTGCAGCAGCTGCAGGCGCAGGTGAAAGAGCTGTCTGGGCATTTGGAGGGACTGGAGAAGGAGAGGGATTTTTATTTTGAGAAGGTTCGTGTTGAAGCTTGATGGAGTTTTTAGTTTGTTGACGACTTTGGATCAGCTGCGCGATATCGAGATTATGGTTCAACAACAGATGGAGGTGCTTGAAACAGAAGGAAAGGAAGATGTGACGTTGAAGAAGATTCAAGAGATCCTTTATTCTACAGAGGTAAACCCCGCCACCGCTTTCTCTCCCGCTCGAAAAGTCTTGATCGTCTCAATAGGAAGGGTTCGAAGTGCCGGAGAACGCTGCTCCCGTGGACGAGGAAGAAACGTTCTAGAAGCCGTTTGTCCTTTTTGCGGCTCATCCCACCGCGCTCTTTGTATGTCTATAGGCTCCTTTTACTTTCAATTGCATACACCTACACGCTACGTAGCAGCGGACGGACATTCGAACGTGTCGGTCGCCATCTGAATATCTCATTCCTTTTAGTCTTTGTAATGCTTCAGTCCTTCTTCTCCGTTCAATCCGTTGGTACAACAGAGAGACCTTATTTGGCCCTGTGTTGCTGCGCGTAGTTTGGTTGCGCAGTTTGACAGAGCGCTGACGTAACACAAAAATGGACCAACAGAGAGGGACGCCAAGACGCCCGAAATGGCTGTGTTTATTGAAAAAACAAAAAATAAGGCACAGCTCGTCGTCCGTCGTCCAGCTAACTGCCTCATCCTGCCAATTTTTTTTTTCTTTCAGGTTTTCGTCTTTCCGCAGCAACGTTTTAGCAGAAGCCTTTTGTTTGTTATTTGAAAGCTTCTCTGTTTTTCGCTCGTTTTTCTCAGACTTGTGTGTCCATGTCCCGTTATCCAGAGGTGCGTGTTGTGTGCGTAGTCTTTTTTTTTTGATAGATGTTGGTCGACCTTTTTTGTGCAGGCAGACGAAGCTCAGCGGAGGCATTACAATGATGGGTATAATCCGTACGCAAATCCGTACGAACAGCGCCCACAGTCGTCCTACCTAGCCGACCCATTCTCGACGCCCGCGTTCTCTTCCCCGCCGCCTCCGCCCCCGCTCGACCCATACGGCGCACCGCTCCACCATTCCTCGCCTCCTCCGCCTCTGCAACAGCAGCCGCAGCAACTGCCTCATCAGCAGCTCCTCACAGACCCCTACGGCGCACCCATCCACTCCCCGCCGCCTCCGCCGCCTCCCCAGTCTCTGCAGACAGACGCGTACGGCGCCCCGGTCATCGTGCATCACCCGCTTTCGCCGCCGCCTCTTCCGTCGCAGCAGCTGAACCAGCCCGTCCAGGCGCTCTTGGGCTCGCCGTTCCAGACTCCACCGCCGTCGACGCTCACTGCGGCAGCGGGAGGAGGGGGAACGGTGCCACCTCCACCGCCGTCGACGACACCGCTCTCGCACGGGTTCGAGCGCCCGGTGTATGAGCTGCATGACGAGCCGGACCGCGACGACGAGGACACGGGGAGCATACCTCTGCTCAGGCGCGATCCGTCTGCGTCTGCATCCCGTTTTGGCACTGGTGCTGGTGCTGGTGCTGGTGCTGGTGTGGGCGGCTTTGTGCGCCCGCAGCCGAGCGTGGGCGAGATGGGCATGCCCATGCCCGGTGGGTACGAGCAGGAGGAGACGAGCAACATCAGGTACGGCCGCATTCCGCAGCGCATACCGCGGCGGTACAAGACCGTCAAGAAGGTCGAGTGCGTAATCGTTTGCTTTTTTTTCTTTGATGCGTCTACTTTCTCATGTACGTGATCATGTTGACGCTTCGTGCAGACTCTTTCACGGCAACTTTGTGCTCGACTCGGAAGTGCCGACAAAGCTGCTCGACATGTGCGCGCTGCGGAACGAGCGCGAGTTCACGCACATGCGCTATTCCGCCGCGACGTGCGACCCGAACGAGTTCAAGGACTCTGGGTTCACGCTGCGCCAGGTGCACTACGACCCGCCGCGGCGCACGGAGCTCTTCATCGTGATGACGATGTACAACGAGGACGAGCAGCTGTTTTGCCGCACCATGCACGGCGTCATGAAGAACGTCGCCCACCTCTGCACGCGCGGGCGCAGCAAGACCTGGGGCAAGGACGGCTGGAAGAAGGTCGTCGTCTGCATCGTCAGCGACGGACGTGCAAAGATCAATTCGAGGACGCTCAGCGTCATCGCCGCCATGGGCGCGTACCAGGAAGGCGTCGCAAAGAACGAAGTCAACAACCTGCCCGTCACGGCCCACATATACGAGTACACGCGCAGAGTGAGTTTTCGTCACGTGCCTTGCTCGGCTCAACCGCGCTCACCTCTGCTAGTCTCCGTGACGCCGTCGATGAAGATCGAAGGTCCAGAGCGCGGGATCGTCCCTGTGCAGATCATATTCTGCCTGAAAGAAAAGAACCAGAAAAAGATAAACTCGCACCGGTGGTTCTTCAACGCTTTCGGCCCCATCCTCCAGCCGAACGTCTGCGTCCTGCTCGACGTCGGCACCATGCCCGGTCCGACGTCCATATACCACCTCTGGAAAGCGTTCGACATCAATTCGAATGTCGGAGGCGCGTGCGGCGAGATCGTCGCGCTCAAAGGAAAGTACGGTCTGAATCTGATCAATCCCCTCGTCGCGGCGCAGAATTTCGAGTACAAGATGTCCAACATACTCGACAAGCCTTTGTGAGTCTGGGGTGTTTTCCGTTCGTTTGCTGATGCGATCGCGTTGGATAGGGAATCGGTGTTTGGGTACATCTCCGTTTTGCCTGGTGCGTTTAGCGCGTATAGGTATATTGCGCTGCAGAACGATGCGACGGGAGAAGGACCGCTTCAGAAATATTTCTTGGGCGAAAAGATGCACGGCGCCGGCGCGGACATTTTTACCGCCAACATGTACCTCGCCGAAGACCGCGTAAGTCGTCCGTCATCACACATCTGCACAACCAACTCAGCCGATAAACCGAACTCGACTTGACAGATCCTGTGCTGGGAGCTCGTCTCGAAACGAGGCGGCTCGTGGATCCTGCACTACGTCAAGTCGGCGTACGCGGTGACGGACGTGCCGGATCAGGTCCCCGAGCTGATCTCGCAGCGCCGGAGGTGGCTCAACGGCTCGTTCTTCGCGGCCGTGCACAGCACCGTGCATTTTTATTACATCTACAGGTCCGCGCACTCGATCGTGCGCAAGTTTTGGATACACGTCGAGATGCTGTATCAGCTGTTCAACCTCATCTTTTCGTGGTTCGCTCTCGTGCGTACCGCCCCTTCCTTTTTTTTTTTTTTTTTTTTTTTTTTGCGATTCTCTTGTTCCGTTTTCTGACGGACGCTCGATTCTGGCGGTTGGGACAGGGTAACTATTACATCGCGTTCGTCATCCTGACGACCGGCATGGAGGACAAGTCGTTCAAGCTGAACGGCATACATGTCGTCAACGTCATCTTGGAATACTTTTATCTCGGTTTGCTCATCATGTGCTTCATCCTCGCGCTCGGAAATAGGCCGCAGGGGTCGAAATGGGGTTATACGATGTCGTTTATCGGGTTCGCCATCATCACGGTTTATATGACGGTGCGGTTTCGTGCTTTTTTGTTTTGTTTTTTTTTTTTTTGCTGATCTTTTGATACCGCACATGCTGCGCGTGCAGATCGCAGCGTTCTTCCTCGCGTTCAAGGGCATCGACAACGTCGCAAAGGAAGTCAACTCGAAAAATGGCAGGCCGCTCGAAGTCGGAGACGTGTTTGCGAATCCGATATTCAGGAACATTGTCCTTTCCCTTTTGGCCACGACCGGGTTGTACCTCCTCGCTTCGCTCATCTTTGTGCGTGCCTTTTAGCCTCCTTTTTGGAGGGGGTGTATGTTGATGAGTGCCGGACGGGACAGTTTGAGCCGTGGCATATGATCACGTCGTTTGTGCAGTACCTCCTCATGGCGCCGTCTTACATTGCCGTGCTCAACGTCTATGCGGTGCGTCGTCTTCCGCTCCTGTCCCGATTGACACAGACGCAGCGTGGAACTGCGGAACTGAAACTGACGCGTCGGAACGTCCGCAGTTCGCCAACGTGCACGACGTGTCGTGGGGAACCAAGGGTGACAACAAGCCGAGCACAGATCTGGGAAAGGTGGAGGTCAAGCCGAACAAGAACGAGGTCGAGGTGGTCGTGCCGACGAACAAGAACGATCTGAACAGCCTGTACGAGGACGCCATTCACGTGCTCAACACCAAGCCGCCAAAGGTCGAGGCCAAGCCGGACTCGGCGACCGTTCAGGAGGATTATTATAGAGGGTTTAGAACAAAGTGAGTGGATCTTTGTGGTGTCGGTGTCCTCTTTCTGGGCGTGGCTGAAGTGGTTTTTCTTTAGTGTGAGTTTGTTCTGTGGTTGTGAGAGGCCGTGCTGTGAACTGATCGTTTGCGTGACTTCTTCAGGTCTTGCTCGCGTGGACGCTTTCGAACGTTCGTCGCTCTGCGTTTCTTCATGCGACTTGACGGCTGACTTTTTTTTTTTTTTTTTACCCACAGGCGCTTCTGGCCGCTGTCATAGTGTGCGTGTCGATCCCATGATCGTCTCTGAAAAACCTAAACTCAAACGCCGACGACTCTCTCTGTTTTCTTTTGGTCGCCAACAGCACGGCGAACAGCAAGGCACAGATCACGGGTGCCAATGCCGCCGTGAACGGGTACATGGCGTTTTTGCTGTTCTCCGTTGCGGGGCTCGCGTGTACGTTTGTCGTCTCTGCTCTCTTTGCCCCATCCTTCCCTCCCCTCCCCCTCCCGGACTTTGAACGATCTGATTGGTTTTGACAGTGATACGATTCATTGGGTCGACGATGTACATGGTCGTTCGGCTGTTTGCTGGCGAGTGAGCGGTCGGCTGCGTCTTGCTTTTTTTTTTCTGAAGGGCTGGGTGCTTTCTGGTATATATCCGTGGTCGAATGTTACCCTCGAATTCACTTCATCGTCGTTGCGAGTCGTGGCGGTGTCGGGCTGAGTCTCTGGGTGGGATACCGTTTTGGTGTTTGTGACGGGACTGAATCTCTCTCTCTCTCTTTTTTTTCCTCCCTCCCTATCTTGCGATGGACTTTTGGTGGCTTTGTCGTCGTCGTTGTCTTTTTTTCTTTTCGGTCTGCTTGCTTGCTTTGCTCATCCGCAATGGTGTGTCCTCATGATCATGATGTATAACCTTATCTATTCTGTAAACTGCAGCAAGATATGTTGCTATTGTTTGCTTTGCCTTTCTTTTTTTTCTCTTTTTTTTTTCGATGCTGGGTGTACAGAACGTCTCTCAGGTGGGTAGTCCAGCGCTATGGCTCTAGGCTGGACGGAAGGTGGTTCGCGACCCGCCGTTACTGATGTTACCGATTGTTTTGCTGTCCTGCAGCTTTGGCCTGCATTTCATGTAAACATTGCTGAACCCAGCCTCAGGAGGCCCCCCGCACCTTCTATCGTTGCCTGACTCGCACCGATGACACTCTCGCAAGGTCAACGTCAACTTCGGAAAGGATGCTAACGCTTTCGTTCTGATTCAAGATAATGGTTACGACCTATTGTAATGCCTGGAAACACCCTGGCCGCTGCATTGCGTTTGTCGATGTGCGCGGATCAAGGTTGTCTGATACCTCCGTTTTCTGAAATTCTTTCCCAACATCATGACACTGGAATTCTGGCATTGTGCTTTCACCTTGTGGTAAGACGATAGAGAGAACTCGGGAGGACGCCATCCATTGCTCTTCCCTTTGAACTTGTGCGAGGCAGAAGAGATGACGTTGGATATGTTGCCATGGATTTACGACTTTTGGCTGGATCTCTGATGCTTGACGCTTTGAGATTGCCCGTACCTCACACAGATTGATGTGCTCTGTCCTTGTCATCACCTCTTTCAACCATGTCATAATTATACTACCTTTTCTTGTTGTCATTACGAGGACCTAATCTGTTGCACTCCAACCTGGCGGATGGTCTTCAAAACTTGGAAAGTTTGATTGCATGGCTAATTCCCACTCTTCGCACAATATCTGCAGGCGTTGTTCCTGGACTATTGTACCTCGCACTCTTTGTCGCATTGCCACCTGTCATGAACAAATGTACCGCACTAACATAGTCGACGTCCTTAGGGACCTCGATGGACATGATTTGCTCTTTGCGCCATTCTTATAGCACTCGAGTCCCATCTGAATGATCCAACAGAGATAAAGCCCATCCTCAATCATGATAGTGCTAGCGCTCTTGATTCAACGCCGCAACCTAAAAGATCGGCGTGCCCACTTCGAGATGTGACACGTTTGCTAACCAAATAGGGTTTTCAAGATATGAGGCAGTGCTCCGTAGCTTTGTCCTCAAATCTGCCTCAAGTTATTGCCTTTTCTCTCGTATTCCAACAATCGATATGAACAGCGAGTGGTTGAACTGGGAGGAAGTCACCATCCACCTCCTCCCGGGCCGTCGCCTCTTTAGGGCCTCTTCCCCGAACTATATCCCTGGTCTCGGCGACAGATCTCAGAAACTCACAGATTCCGCCATCGCCTTCGTCTCGCAGAACAACGTCGACACCATCGTGAGCTTCAACAAGGTCCCCTACACGACGGAGGAGCAAGCGCGCCTCCGCGCCGCTGGGATCTCCTATCACCACGTCCCCGTGCAGGACTTTACAGCCGCGACTCTCGAGCAGCTCGAGTCTGTCGCGAATCTGTTCGAGGGCGCGTCCGATGCGTCCGTGCTCCTTCATTGCGGATATGGGCGCGGGAGGACCGGCACCGGCGTCACGGCAGTCCAGCTCGCGGCCACCAAGGGCCAACAACCTCCTGAGAGCGATTGGCAGAAGGTCAATCACGTCGAGACCCAGGCGCAACTGGCTGTCTTGAGACAACTCCGTGACCAATATCAGGTAACGGACGATGAGTGAGATCCTTGGAATCTGAAAAAGGTCAGTCATCTGTATACGAGCCGTCTTACATCGCTCAATTTATAGCAGCTTTGGTCTTTATATCGTGAGGATTGTACATCGCCAAGCCAGGTTCAACAACGATCATTGCTCTCTGATGAGAGTTGTTGCCGCAGTCAACATGATTGCTTATGCAATCAATCTCGAATACGATGAGTCAATGCCTACGGGAGACTAGATCATTGCAAACTGTCTTTATTAAATGCATTTGGCATACCCTTCGCCTTCGCCCGACTTGCACTACTGTGATAGGCCATGCCTTATGCTTATCGCATCGGTATAACTCATCTTTGGTCTCATAAACTGATTGCGAGGGTCCATGAAGAGATGATGAAAGAAGGAAAGGCCGTCGAAGGCAGTTCAGCTCACCAGCCAGCCTGAATTTGAGACGCCACGTATAGATGTACAGCATAGGAATTTCGCTGATGAAGTTCTTAGCGAAATGCTGAACGGGCGAGCGCGCCCAGTATGTAGGTCCTAAAGACCGTTCCCAAACGTATATCTCGAGCGTTCACGGCTTGAGAGAGCTTTGTGGGGCGGGCGAGAGAGCTGGTCAGAGTGGAGAGCGTTGCCGCCGGAATATTTTTTTTCCAGCGTCTGAGCGAGATCTTAACTCACCATGGATGATTGGAGCAGGCATTCAGACATGTTTCTTATAGCTGACCGCTGTAAAGAAGCTGATGGTTTATCTCAGCTGAGTACTGCTTCAACTGATTCGTCGACGATGTCCTCTACTGATATATCACTCCACAATCAAAAACAACGTCGACACCATCAAATTCAATATATCGGATTCCAACCAGACTTTGATGTTCTCTTCAAGAGCTGCGCATTGAGACTACTCAGTATTTATATATGGAAAGATGAGCGGTCGAGTTTCTCCACCGGACAGGTTCCGCAATCATACTCCACCACCCCGAACGCGCTGGCCGCCATCGAGTCGACTTCAGCTATCTTGACAAATTCACCATTCGACGACATGAAGTCCTACTTGCCCCTATCTTGTATAATCCTTGTTTCCATGGCCCGACCAGCACCACCGGCAGAACAGCCAGCGCCATTCGACCCATCTCGGGTCAAGATAGACAAGCACGTGACATTCACAACATCTAACGAGATTGCAGTTTGGAGAGAATATATCTCCAAACATCCCGTGTAAGTCGATGCCACTTTGTTCACGTCTTTCTGACTCGCAATCATCTTTCTCAAGCTGCGATAGCCATCGGGCGCATGTAGCGTACTTAACCCGAGAGGACTGTGCCAAGGGCAACCAGAAGGTCGCAAGCGTTGGATTCCAATATCACGTCGAAGCGTATACTGCGCCCGAGCTGGCCGGAAGGTTACAGGAAGGCCGAGCGCCGTGTATCTCTCAGCTCCTCAAGAATCCCGCCCACGAGGGTATGCCCAAGGCAGCAACAGGCATTTGTTACCAAGTCGACATCCACTCCGCGTCGCCTCACACGGGAGTCAGCGGGATGCTAAACGAGCAACGGCCGCCAGCTACCCCAGAAGAAGCCCTCCGTCTCTATAAGAGACGCTACAAACGTAACCCAGAGTAAGCATGCACTGGTATCTCGGTCTCGGGATGATGTAACTTACGACAGACAAAGTTGCAGTTTTTCGGGGACGTGGTTGACCAAGCATCTATGCGTCGGTAGAAATAGAAGGGGGATGGTGACCACGGGTTTCACCTATCAAAATCATTGTACATCGCCGTACGTAAAGGATATCCCGCCAGAAGCCACGGGCCTATGCCATCGACGCACAGCTAAAGATGTCCTCCAAAATCCGCCTCGATTGGTAGCTGAGCAGAATCGGGGGCCCCAGCAGGACCGGGGGCATCAACAAAATGGGGGGCCTCAGCAGGACCGGGGGCATCAGCAGAACCGGGGGGGCAGCGAAAATTCTGCTCCTTCACGCCACCGTGCTAGTACAAACCCTGCTCTCACCAACCTTCTGAATTGAACGGACGCGAAGTGGCGAGCGTCACCGCCGGAATATATTTTTTTTCCAGGAGCTGAGCGAGATCTTGATTCATCATGGATGATCAGAGCAGGCGTTCCACCAGATGCGAACAGGCTAATGCAACAATACCTGTCTTTAGAGGGAATAGTGATGTGTTTTTGCTGTGATTAGAGTCACCTGGATGACAATTGTTTGATGCACAGCTATGCCTCTTCCCTCCCTCCCCCGATCCTTTTACAAGCCGTACCGTTATGCATTACCGCACTCTACACGTCATGCTCCTAGGACGGAGACTGATGCGAGCCGTATGTATCACGACCCCACGCATAATTAACGGTGCCTTAGGCGGTCCTCTCTGGCGATCCTCGCATTGGACTAGTGTAATGCCCATTAAACCTGATTCATCTACATACAGGATGACCGGCGTCTTCACGGCAGTCTAGCTCGTGGCCACCAAGGGCCAACAACCTCCTGAGAGCGATTGGCAGAGGGTCAACCACGTCGAGACCCAGGCGCAGCTGTCCGTCTTGAGACAACTCCGTGACCAATATCAGGCAAAGGGCGATGAGTGAGAGACCCTTGGAATTTCAAAAAGGCCAGTCACCTGTATACGAGTCGTCTTGCATCGCTCAATTTACAGCAGCTTTGGTTTTTACCGCGAAGATTGTACATCGCAAGGCCAGGTTCAACAACGATCATTGCAAACTGTCTTTACTATTAAATGCATTTGGCATACCGTTCGCCTTTGCCCGACTTGCACAACTACGATAGGCGTGATAGGCTAAGCCTTATGCTTATCGCATCGGAATAACTCATCTCTGGTCTCGTAGACTGATTGTGAGGGTCCATGAAGAGACGATGGAAGCGGGAAAAGCTGCCGAAGGCAGTTCAGCTTACCAGCTGGCCAGATATCGAGACACCACGTATAGATGCACAGCATAGGAATTTCGCAACGGGAAAGCGCGCCCAGCAGGCAAACAGATATATCAAGCATTCGCGGCTTGAGACTCTAAGGGAGCTTTGTGGAGCGAGCGAGCGAGCTGGTCAGAGTGGAGAGCGTTGCCGCCGGGGTATATATATATTTCCCAGCGTCCAAGCAGAGCAGGCGTTCAGACATGTTTTTTCTTTAAAGCTGACCGCCGTAAAGAAGCTGACAGTTTATCTCAGCTCAGCTTCAATACTGATATCACTCCACGATCAAAAACAACGTCGACACCATCAAATCCAATATATCGGATTCCAACCAAACCCTGATGCTCTCTTCAAGAGCTGCGCATTGAGACTACTCAGTATTTATAATATGGAAAGATGAGCGGTCGAGTTTCTCCACCGGACAGGTTCCGCAATCATACTCCACCACCCCGAACGCGCTGGCCGCCATCGAGTCGACTCCAACCTATCTTGACAAATTCACCATTCGACGACATGAAGATCTACTTGCTCCTATCTTGTATGATCCTTGGTTCCATGGCCCTACCAGCACCACCGGCAGGACAGCCAGCACCACCGGCAGAACAGCCAGCGCCATTCGACCCATCTTGGGTCAAGATAGACATGGCCGTGATGTTCGAGACAGCCAACGACAGGACAGCTTGGAAAGAATATATCTCCAAAAATCCGATGTAAGGCGATGCCCCTTTGTTCGTTTAAATCTTTCTGAATCGCTATCGTCCTTCTCAAGCTGCGATAGCCATCGGACGTATCCAAAGGGGGGCATGACCCGAGAGGACTGTGCCAAGAACAACCAGAGGATGGCCAGCGTTGGATTCCAATATGACGTCCAAGCATATCATGCGGCCAATCTGCAGGGAAGGTTACAGGGAAACGAAGCGCCCTGTATCTCTCAGCTCATCGGGAATCCCGCTCACAAGGGTATGCCCAAGACAGCAACAGGCACTTGTTACCAAGTCGATGTCTACATCAGGTCGCCTCCCTCTAGAGTCAGGCCACAGTCCTCTGAGCAGGGGGGAATGCCTAATGAGCAACCGCCACCAGCTACCTCAGAAGAATCTCTCCGTCCATATAGGAAACACTACAAAAAGAACCCAGAGTAAGCACGCGCTGGTATCTCAGTCTTACGATGTAACTCACGACAGACAAAGTTGCCGTCCTTTGGTGACGACGGTGACCGCGCATATATGCGTCGATAGAAATAGAAGGGGGATGGTGACTACGGGTTTCACCTATCAAAACCGTTGTAGATCGCCGTACGACAAGGACATCCCGCGAGATGCCCAGGGCCTATGCCATCAACGCACAGCCGAAGATGTCTTGCGAAATCTGCCTCCATTGGAAGCTAAGCGGAAACGAGGGGCTCGGCAGAACCGAAGGGCTCAGCAGAGTCGGGGCGCTCAGCAGGACCGAGGGCATCAACAGAACCGGGGGGCTGGCCAAAATTCTGCTCCTCCACGACACCGTGCTAGTACAAACCCTGCTCTCGCGAACATTCTGAATTGAACGGACGCGAAGTGGCGAGCGTCACTGCCGGAATATTTTTTTTCCAGGATCTGGGCGAGATCTTGATGCACCATGGATGATTAGAGCACGCGTTCAGACATGTTTCTTGTAGCTGGCCGCCTTAATGAAACCACTGATTCATCTCAGCTAGGCACTGCATCAGCTGATTCGTCAACGATACAAAACGTCGACACCGTCAAATTCAATATATCGGATTACAACCGGACCTTACAGGGTTGGACGTTCTCTTCAAGATCTGCGCATCGAGACTCTGGGTGCTCAGTATTTATAGTATGGAAAGATGAGCGGCCGAGTTCTCCACCGGACAGGTTCCGCAATCATACGCACACCACCCCGAACGCGCTGGCCGCCGTCGAGTCGACTTCAACCTATCTTAACAAACTCGCCACTCGACGACATGAAGTCCTACTTGCTCCTATCTTGTATGATTCTCGGTTCCATGGCTTTACCGGCACCACCGGCAGGACAGCCAGGGCCATTCGACCCATCTCGGGTCGCGGTGAAGAAAGCCATGAACTTTGCGACAGTCAACGACATGATAGCTTGGAAAAACTATCTTTTCATCCATCCCGTGTAGGTCGATGCCCCCCCTCCCCATTCGTTCACGCCTTTCTGACTCGCTATTGTCCTTCTCAAGCTGCGATGGCCATCGGACGCATGTAAAGCAGGTGACCCGAGAGGACTGTGCCAGGGGCAACCAGAAGGTCGCAAGTGTCGGATTCCAATATCATGACCAAGAATATGCTGCGCCCAATCTGCGGGGAAGGTTACAACAAGGCCGAGCGCCGTGTCTCTCTCCGCTCAGCAAGGATCCGGGTCACAAGGATATGCCCAAGACAGCAATAGGCACCTGTTACACCGTCAACGTCCGATGCGACTCGCATCTCACGAGAGTCAGGCCCACCAACTCCGAGTCGGAGAGCGTGCTAAATGGGCAAATGCCGCCAGCTACCATGGAACAATTTCTCCGTCACTATAGGGATCACTACAAAAAGAACCCAGAGTAAGCACGCGCTGGTATCTCAGTCTTGGGACGATGTAACTCACGACAGACAAAGTTGCAGTCTTCCGGGGACGCAGTCCACCAAGCATCTATGCGTCGACAAAAATAAAGGGGAGACAGTGATCATGGGTTTCACCTATCAAGGCCGTTGTAGATCGCCGTATGAAAGGGATATCCTGCCAGAAGCCGTGGGCGTATGCCATCAACGCACAGGCCAAGAGGTCCTTCAAGACCTGTCTCGATTGGCGGCTGAGCCGAATCAGGGTGCTGGCAAAAATCCTGCTCCTCCGCAACACCGTGCTAGTGCAAACGCTGCTATCACCAACCTTCTGAATTGAAGGGACGCAGCGTGGAACTGGAACTGGAACACATTAATCATACGTGACCTCGGAATAGTTGCTATGATACCTGTCGGCGATCCACAGATATATTGTAGACTTGGCTCAATTATGATATCCTCGCCACTGGACCTGTGAGAGTGAGTATGAGCGTTTTGCAGGACACGCGAATTGCTAGCATCGACGAGGTCATCAATGCCTGTACGCCAATCACAACGTACGCGCAGGACGTGCATGCAGCAAGGTTCGGCGCTGTCGCATCGCTCGGACCTAGTCGATTTCGATTGCAACAATTAAACCAACCTTGAGAGCCACAAAGGTGGGATATTGATATTCCCTTGATCTATAACCTAATGTGTGTGGCGTTGATGAAAGCAATAGACATGATTAGATAGTGTAACCATATAGGATGAAAGCCGAAGCCGAACCCTTTGCCTTCAAGCTCGCACTATCGACGAGCGATGTATGCTTGGTTGCGTGATACTTTTATACTAAATACTGTCAATTGCGTTTCCTTCGAGCACTCGCCTCCACAGCCAGGAGCGACAGTGCTTCCGAGGTACGTCCATACCTTCTGCTTGTGTCTGGATGCCGAAATTGAGTAGAACTCGCCATACCCTTACGTCTTGCAGTTTCTAGCAAACTGTGCCTCATTGTTGTTGGAATGGAGAACAGTCAGTGGAATTGTATCATAATCTTTCTCCGAAATCGTTACACTTGAAGAAGCGTAGCCTTCTCCCGTCCCAGGTGAGCGGCCTTGATCTGCCTGCCATTGAAGCCCTTCGCAATGACTGTTTGAATGTCACCTGGGACTACATCCAACGCATTGTCGCTCCACTTGACTTCCTCCTCAGGCCCATCGACGCTGAGGAACAGTCCTTTAACAGGCCGTTCTACTGATAGAGTCACGAGTTCTCCATCTACTTTGACGACCAACCCCGGATCTGGAATTTGGAGATAGCGGTAGGGCTGTGGCCAATCCGAAAACCTTGCAACCACCCGTCCATTGTCGTCCACTAGTCTTGCTGTAACTACGACGGAGTAGGACGAAGTCCAGATCAAGTCGCCTGATGGCGGAGCGACGTGTTTCTGTGGGGGACCAGGGCAGCGCATCGAACGCAATTCAGTGGATTGGTTTGGCTGCAGCAACACTTGATGGCTCTCTGCATACGACCAGCTAGATCGCAAATCGTGGAAAAGGAGTTCGAGCTTCACGGATCTGGCAGATAGCGTCCCGTTAGAAGCCCAAATTTCGAGGCGGGCATCGTGCGACTGTTGGGCGCCAAATTCATAAAACTGTGTTCATACTGTAAGCAAAGAGGTCGCCATCAATGACTAAGAAGGCGAATTACCTGACGAGGTCGATCATTTTCACGGTTTTTGATGACCTGAGCATGTACAATATGACAATCAGGTGTTTGATACTAATAATGGGGATGACGGACCGTTCTGAATATGCCAACTGAAAATGGGGCCAGTTGTCTGGCGATGCTGTAGTACGCAGGCTTTTTTCGCAGCTGCTTTACGGTCGACAAAGAGGAGATTTTTCAAAACTCTTCGAGACACTTACGAAATAGTCCGCTATAGCCCACGATGTTACTGGCCAACAATCGTTCAACTGCCAAACAAGCACACCCGATGTCTGTACATGCAAGAAAATGTTACGAACGTCAGAAAAGTATCACTTATGCAGATGAGCATAGGACGACACTTGCGTATTCTTTTCCTCTCCCCGCCCACTTACGCCTCCAGACTTGGTAAGCGTATCCGATCGCTTCTGACTGCATCAGCTGCGTGGTATACGAATACCTTGGAATATTTATCAGCATATGATAGCGCGTTAGCTAAAACGCTGGGCACTTACTTTTCAAGGTCCTCCGTAATCCTGAAATTTTCATTCAGAGCAATGGCAAAGCGGCGTTCGAAACTGCCGGCCCGCGTATGTTGAGCCATCAAAGGCGACTGAGAATACCAGTGTTGTTCGTCTGCCTCGTCCATCCAGTACGAGATTGTCTGCATAGATGGCAGAGCCGGCATTCCGAATTCGCTGCGGCCGCACGATTAGCTAGGCTCTATCGGAAGCAGGTGGTAGCAAATTACCTGACGAACCGACCACCGAGCTTATCATAATCTTGGTATGGCAATTCCTTACCTCCCCAGATGTTCCACTGATGCACATCTCCCACGGTCGGATCGGTGGTGTCCCATCCTTCGCCACCGTAAGGGGAACCGCGATGATAAGGAATAGGCGGATCCGTCAACCTTTTCACAACTTCTGGGAGGACGTGCTCATATAACTTTCTAGCAGGAAGTTCGGGTATGCCTGTCAATTTTTGGAAAGGTCGGAGTTTTGCCCACCAAGGTGAAATTCACAAACGCACCACCCCATTGGAGTACCATCTGATAATCCTCATTGTTGCCGCAAAATAATGCTACACAAGGATGGTGTCTCAATCGTTTCACATTGTCCTCAGCTTCTTTCTTGACGCTCGCGACGAAATCGTTATGGGCGGGATAGACGCCGCATGCGAACTGGAAGTCTTGCCAGACCAGAATGCCCAGTTCTGGAACAC
The DNA here is from genome assembly GCA_011319805.1 of Macrocybe gigantea. Classification (NCBI taxonomy): domain Eukaryota; kingdom Fungi; phylum Basidiomycota; class Agaricomycetes; order Agaricales; family Callistosporiaceae; genus Macrocybe; species Macrocybe gigantea. Next base: position 189,644 of record SJRY01000206.1, read on the forward strand.
GGTGAGTTGGGATTAATCAATACTGGTCATCCTGAATGAAAGCCCATTTTTACTCACCATCGCAGAGGTCGTAAAAGGTATCAGGTTCATATACACCACCACCCCAAACTCTAACCATATTCTGGTTCCCGTCACGAAGAAGCGTCAACCAAGCGCGGTATCGTTCCTCCGTTATAGTTGTCAGAAAATTATCCACGGGAATCCAATTCGAACCTTGTACCCACAATTAAGGTAATTAAAACATCTTGATAAATTATCATGAAAGGGTGTGCATACCTCCCATAAACATTCGAACATCATTTACCTCGAATAAGAAAGTAGTTCCACTTCCGTATTCATCTGCTTTGTTCAAGGATTCTTGGATCAGCTGGACCGAGCGAAATCCGATCCGCTTGACGCATGAATCAAGGACATCGCCATTCTGCGATGGGGGAATAGGGATGTAGCTCAGGAAACGACGAATCGCCATCCGCACCTTTGCCTTCATGGTGACTTCCAAATCATACAGATTCTGCTCCCCATAATTAACAGGCCACCACAGATCCACGCCCTTCAAGTCCCAGTTCACGATGTCCTTCGTTACTTTGTTGACGACGGTGCCAGTATCTTCGCTCTTCACTAGGCGTCCCATGGAATCTCGGAGTGAGACGCTCAAATTATCGACAAGGTCATTGTCCAGGGAACCGTCAACGGTTACGTCGACTCTGAGAGACGGTCGGGCGACGCCCTCATCAAAGGAAACAAAACTGCGAGGACGGACTTCGGCTATACTAGCCGCGAAAAACTTGAGCAATATGGGCCGATATGGGCCGCACGTCATCAGCTCAGGTCCCTGTTTGACAGTCACTTCCGAACATTCGTTCTATAGAACATCATATGTGCCTCACCCAGTCCCATCTGGAGGTGTACAAAGCAGAAATTGGAAAACAGTCTGATGCTCCAATGCGAATGAACTGACCTCCAGTTGTACTGGGCCTTGCGCACATACACTCGGCTTGGATCGCCAAGATTGGTTGAACCCGCGCGGACTTTGCCATATTTGGCTTCTTGCACCTTTGCCAGGATCTTCGCCGACTTGAAATGAAGCAGGAGCGTGTTCGAGTCTCTTAGTGTGGGTGGAAATATCGACAGCACGTGTGTTTGGAACATATTGTCGCTAGAAAGTATATGATCGCCATTCTGTGTTCCGATGTTAAAGCTGCAATGCCTGTTCGTCTGATATCGATGAGTTCTCACCAAGTAAACGTCGCAAAACGTGTCGAGGCCCTCGAAAGTCAAAGTCGCGTGAGGAAACGACTGATATCGTTCCAGCGGGAAGATGCACATGTATAACCATTCCGTCTCTCCAACCCCTTCACAAACGAACTCGATAAGCTTCGATAAGACGGAAATTAAAAAGAAATCACGTACATTGCACTTTGTGCTCATTAAAGCCAATGAATGGGTCCGGAATGTGCCCCGACTTGAGCAGTTCGACATGCACCTCGGATGGGAAAGTCTGTGCAGGTGTCCAGCTTTCTTGGATGTCGCTTCCAGCAAGAGGCAGATGCATTTCATCCAAAACGGATGACAATGCCAAAGCGCGTTGTTTCCAATACCAAGACTGGTCAAGACAGAGGGTCTGAGCAGGCGACATTGCGGTCGTGGATGAAGAATGCACTGTGAATAATACCACTCTGCGGCCATCAAGTATATCTGGCCTCCTATTCGCATGGTCATGAGTGCCAGGATAAATCTCGGAGAAAGGACTTAGACCTCATGATATCAAGAGGTGGGGTCTATAGATGCATTGACCGTTATGATCGACCAAACGAAATGATGATGGCATCCTAGTTTCCTAGTTTCCTAGTTCGTCCTAGTTGAAAGACTTATCAACCTCTCCGATAGTGTTGGGGGTTCTTAAAAGACATAGAGGTTGATAGAAAATTCGAAGCTGCAAGTTTAGAAGAGATTTTCCAGAAATCAAGATTCCTTGGAACAATAGTCGCTTTCTAACGAGGTTGGCGAGTGAAAATAACTTGGTGTGGTAAGGGCCAAAAAGGCACGTGCTACTATCACTTTTTTTTTTGCTTTGTTCCCTATGTCTGGCAATAATAAATCAAAAAAGAATTTGGAAAACAATTATCGGAACAACACACATAAGAAGAGCTCGAACGCGGCTGTTCAGCTCGTTCAGACTTGTCTATCTAACACCACGAAGCCGGCCTTCTCATTACACCATGCCACTCGTTTTTCCAGTTCCCCAGCTAACCACGATCGCCTCGCACGGCGCTGCCTTCTTTTTCGGATCAATTTACGTCGGCTCGGTGTACATTTCGAGAAACGCGCGGCTCTCGTTCGAATCCAAGGCCAAGCCCAACAGACATGGTCTCCCGCGGGAAAGGCTCGCGAACGAACGATGGAGGGACGACTCGGACGTGATCAAGGCACGCCTTGTCGCGGTTCTGCTCGCGACCCTTGCTTGCTGTCTCGCGATCTCTGGCCTGTTCTGGACACTCGTCGGAGACAAGAACGATGTGGGTACACATGTCCCCGTGCCAAAACGCGTCAGGAAGAAAACCACGATCGTGTTGCTGATCTTTGCTCTCCGCCGTTTTAATCTAGAGGTCAAAACTAACATGCGAATTGATCGTAACGCGTCTTGGCTTTGGCACACCAACTGGCCTGGCTAGTGTTTTGCCTCACCTCGTGACGCCTATCCTGTTTTCTGGCCCGTTATATGTGTTATACTTGGATTCGGCCTTGCCCTTGCAGAAATATTGGAGTTTCGAAGTGCACGTAGTGGCCAAATTTCTGTCATGGCAAGGTCTGCGGAACTACGTAGTGGTGGGTACAGTTCAAGCTTCAAAAACGACGCCGAGGATTCCCGCTTGAACGCAACGCAAACGAAATGGCCGCCCTCGGAGACCCGGTTGCGCTCTTCCTTTTTTTTTTTCTTTTTTTTCCCCCCTTTTGGCATTGTCAACTGAGTAAAGCACTAACTAGGGCCCTGTCACCGAAGAAATTGTCTTCAGAGCGTGCGTTTTGTCCGTATACCATCTCTCAGGTGCCACTGTCAACCAGATGGTGTTCGTTTCTCCGCTCGTTTTCGGCTTGGGTACGCCCTTTCAGCTTATTTTGGGATCTTGAGTTCTAACGCACGTTCAAACGGGCAAGCCCACGTCCATCATGCCTGGGACACCTTCAACCGGTACGGTCGCAACACGTCGGCCGCCGCCAAGGCCATCCTCTCTAGCAGTGCGTGGTCCATCTTTATACTTTCTCATGGGGACGTGCTCGTTTCACTAAACTGTCTCGCTATTTTTGTTTGATTTTCTCCCCGATACAATCCGATCCGCCAGTGTTCCTGTTCGCTTACACCACTATCTTCGGATTCCACGCCGCCTATCTCTTCATCCGAACGAGCTCGATCTTTCCCTCGATCAGCAGCCACATATTTTGTAACGTCATGGGTCTGCCGGAGGTTTTGTCCGAGCTAAAGAGGTATCCAGACAGAAAACTACGTGAGTTGAACGATTTTTTTTTCTTGTGTTTTCTCTGAGTTTCTCGTTCGTTTGCGTTATCTTGACGGCTCTTATCTCTCGCGGTCTCGTTATCTCTAGCGATCCTGATGGCCTATGGCATCGGCGTAATTGGATTCTGGTTGACGCTTCAGCCGTTAACTTGGACGGACAGCAGCTTCTACTGGCAAAATAGACACGGGACCGACTGGTCGGTCTATTGATGCGACAAGGACCGCTTCTCATTGTCTATGTTCCATTCATTCCTTTCCAATCTACATCACGTATAATATAAGTGTACTGACTCCCCCACGATCCTTGTAACTGTTACATTAATGCTGCCATCTTTTTTGCCCCTTTTATCAGTTAATTGTTTCTCCTGTGACCGCAGATGAACTATAATTCGAAGTATTAAACCGCTCATCGACGGCGTTTGTAATTAGAAGTCATGAATCAGATGATCGAGGCGATCGTGGCGCTAGGATGATTTAACAAAAGAAAAAAAAAGCTGACCACAAGACCCGTCGGGACGCCTTCAGGGACATATGCACCCACAGACAAGCAATTCCCAGCTCAAAGATCCGCCCGGTGCGTACAAACCGAGGTATCATATCGCATCCAGAGGGCAATGCGGGCACCTATGGCGGAACTCTTTGACAGGAAAGTCTGCAAGACTGAGCCAAAAGCTTGGCTGGGAATACTAATGCTGCGGCTTATCGCTGGACGCTTCGCCGGCGAATCCTATTGCACTCATTTACAGGTTCGAACATGTGCAGATGCGATCACACCTTCATGGGACAAGATACGCCACAGGCCAAAACACCTCGGCGTGGCAGACGAAACGGACCGATGAATGCCCACAAGTTTCTTTTTATAAGTCCCAGGTACAGTCTAAAACTTGCGACATAGGGCTCTGTCATCGGAGAGACCAAACTCCGTTTATAAATTAGTGAGGATGGTTCTTGTGGTGCTCTAGAGGAAGTTGCAAAAAGAGTTAGACCGGTATTCGGCGGTAGCGAAGAGAGACGTACTCAAGTGCACTGTGAATTAGATTTAAGAAGGTTGAATTGAAGAGATAGAGAATCATACGCACTGTTATAGTCTAACGTGTAGCTGATACCGAAAATGCCAATGATGAGGGCAGCCAGAGGTGCACCGGACGCGTTCTTGCCATCGAACCACCGGCCCTTCACACCGCTGACACGAGGTGAAGCCTGACCCTTCGGAAGCTTGGAATAGAAATCTACGAGAGGCCCAAGACCGCTTCCAGCGTCACCGCTCTATTGAAAAAAAAAATACAAATCGTGACACGTTCACAGCGCCACGCAAGTCAATAACACAAATTTACACATAGAAGAAGGTGCCACTTACGACGAGCTTGGGCGTCGCAATCTTTGGAGGAATTAGCGACTTGAGCTGGCGACGAACGAGCGAAGCTTGCATGATGATGTGTGGATTGCAAGTTCGGATTCAGTCGGAGTGGTTTGGAACGTTGTTTGTATCTATTTACAGCAACACTTCCGTCTAACACGATGACCCAGCGCGGTTGCCGCTGCACCTTCCGACACAACAACAAAAGATCAGACATGCTCACGCTTGACAGCCTTAATCTTCTCATTGAAGACGTTTAATCTACCTTTGATTCCTGGTTGAAAGAATTACCAAAGGGCAACAAAGTGGAGCGCCATTCATTTATCGGCCATACATATCAAAGATTGATTCTTTTGCGCCTCCTGGCCGCAAGCCTTGAGAGACAATACGCCCTGTGCATTTCATCGTACAGCGAAGCTCCGTTTCCGCGTGAGGCAAAGACTCATTTTGGCAGGTCGATCTGAGAAGGCTCTGAACTTCCCGAATGCGGAATGGCTGTGATAACTCTGCTGTGAAGTCACCCACATCACAAGGCCTAGCCATCTACAGCATTTTCGCCCAAACTGGGGCAAGTTTGAATAGACCGTCAGTGCCTGCTTTCACGGCTAGACTGGAACATCATCTGACTGAATGAATTTCGCTGATCTCAAACGTTCAAGTGGCTCCTAATCGCGCAAAGGTTCATGTCGACGTTGCGTAATGTCCTTATGTGGCGATCCTTGCCTCGCCTTCTCGATGCATCATCGTTTTCCATTCGACATTTCTGATCTCTCGGGAATTTAAAAAGAATCGACCCGCCCGTTGAACGTTGTGAAAGTGAGGAGCGAACTCTGCCGCGTTGTGAACAGAAGCCCCACTTCAAATGGAACTGATCTCTTGCATAGGAAATGCACACACTTGCACGAACCGTGGCGACATCAACGTACGAGCGAGCTCGTCACCAAGTTTCCAAAACCGTGAGTCCGCGTGACAAGCTTGAGTGGTCTTTGCTTGCCCAGGCTCAAAGGCGAGTTATTCGCCGGCAGCTTCTTTCTTCGGAAGCATGTGCAAACGCGTCCTGGGTTTCACCTTCCCATGCGTCATAGCGAACCGGCTTGTAAGGCACAAGGAGAAGCGATCAGGTCCGCCACAACGGTTTCCTTCCAAGAAATACAAAATATTGATTATTGCAAATATACAAGATACTCAGCAAGAGAAATAGCAAAATGGAGGTAAGGGCGAGGGTCCGCCCGAGCGCGAGCGCGATTTACGAGCCAGAGGATTTTTGGCGCGCTGCTCGTTGTTGCGCTGCTTGACATACAAAGCAAAAGTTGTCGACTCTGTCGATGTCGTCCTCCACATCTGGGCCAAAGTTCTGGTTGGAAATAAAATGACGGTTCGGCGTAGTTAGAGCGAGAAAGATCATGTTTTAAAGCCTGGAGGAGAAGGGGGGGAAGAGTACAGGAAGGGAGATGGCAAACCTCGATGCACCGGCACGCTGGCTTTCTGCACTCTGGCGGATGAAAATAGCTTCGACTACAGTGGATGGAGTTGCAATCCATGATAGCGATAATCATATGACGTTGGAAATGCTATTCCAGTGTGCAATTTATGTCAGAAACGAGAGGCGAAGGAAGGGATAAAAACTAACGCCACAACGCGTCCATCGCGTTCCTTTGCTGTTGACGAAACGAGGGGATTTGAAATACGGCACAAGCGACATATCGGAAAGAAAACGACGTACGCTAGTCGGCGACACATTGGAGGTGGGGAGGGAGGCAAGGGGGGTTTGCTTGAACGAGGGACAAGAAAAAGATGATGACAGTGAGGCGTCAATTAGAAAGATGGGGGCGTTCGGGATATTTCGAGGGATTCGAGTCAGGACCTTCTTTCGACCCTTGCTTTATGCAAAATTCCGACTTCTGACTGTCCTATTTCGACATGCGACATGCGTTGACAACCCAGTGTAAAGATCAACAAATCTCATCCCGTTCCAGCCGTGAGACTGGCCACATGTGTGGAAACGATCCCTCGACCTCCGCTCCGATGTTTATGGCGATTGATTGGATTTCAAAGAACCATGTGACCGGACCAGATGTTTGCAGCGTTGCCACTTCCCATCAAAACGCAGCTGGTCCATTATTCCGAACGCGTCAGATAAGGCGCCCAGCCGACCTTGGTTTCTATTGTGGCAGAACGGTTGTTGTTATTGCTTCAAACAATTGAAAGCGTTTTCTTTCAAGATAGAAGGCATAATGGCGATAATGAGCTAAAGCGTTTGCAACTTCGTTCCTGGTTCTGAAGCGAGATAACGATGATAGCCAAGATAGCGCCGCCCCGCAATGGGGCCCAAGTACGGAGGGAAAAATGCAAGGGCACGATAACGGCAGCCGCCCCATCAGAAATGCTCTCGGAGCAGCTGCTCAAGCCTTCTGCCCGTGAATTCCGAACAGAGCTGAGTTTCAACTGAACCACTCCGACGTCGTATATTGCGCCATGTTGTGTCGAACATGTGTAAAACGTGCGCCATGGATCAAGCAACGTACAGAGGTGAGACTCGAGGCGCACGAGAAAGAAGCCTCGAGTTCGCCGGATGGATGACAAAACACACGTTCACCACGATATGCTGGATTGTGGGGCAAAACAGGCCTTGCTTCGGGTCGTTTCATCAAAATGGAAGACACCAGGCTGTGATCTCAGGGCGAGCAGCAAGTCAGAAAATCAACGCAACAAAGCACGACGGTGCTTTGTACTCGGATATGTTCCAGTGTATTCACGCCCACCTACGAAACAATGGTCTCTGAACTATGCAATTCAGTCGGTTAAGAATCTTCCCCCACAGTGGAAGCGAGGCATCTGAGATCAAGACAGCGGCGTTCCGCCGTCTCTCCCGGCAAAGAGATAGAACGGACCAAAATCAGTCTTCCGTGTCTACACCAAGATGAACTACGGCGAACTTCCTCGTCAACAGGTTAAAGACGCTGCCAAAGATAAACGCGATGAGGGAACATGTGAAAATGATGACGTTGTATGGCATGCTGAAGTCTGGCGTGGCAACATCGACGAGCAACGTTGATGTGTACGTCCGGCCACTGTCAGATAGCGAACCGTTATTCGAATGCAGCAAGGGCGTGAAAACGGCGGGGGGAGGTCCCAGCCCCGCTGCGCATCTGGTGGATGTTCCGTATATCGCAGAAACGATTTGGAGACGTCCATACGTACGCGTACGGTGCTTTTGGGTGGCAATGCCACGATCGAGTGAAACGTGGCTGGACGCGAATGGGGTATCTCAGGAATGTAGGTGATGTTCGACATGATTTCATCTAATGACGTCGTCAACTCAATGTTCAGATAAGAACTAGATCGTTTGACATACTTCTGGGGATGCCGTCGACATCAATCTTCAGGGTATGCAAGTAAAAGTGGACGAGCCAAGGCATGGTTTCGAGGTATACAAGTTTCAGAGTGGTTTCGAGATGGTTCTTTATCCTGACAGACAATTGCCCGCGAGCTTGGCCAATGCTATTCAGGGAGCGCTGCACAGAATAGGACGTGATTGGCGGCTCAAATCCCAGAGCTAATTGATCTTAAATTCAGCTGTTATTTTGAGGTCACAGCAAATCGACTTACGGTGCTGAAACTCTCCTGGTCGAGTCATTGCAACATCCAGGGGTGCTGAAACTTTGTTCTAGGATCAGAAAAAAAAAAAAAAGAACCACGAGTCCTAGAGAGTTTTCTCACTATTCTTTGAGTTGTAGAACGCGAATTCCTTTGTCGTAGAATCTGGTTCAGGAGTGATTCTATACATCCCTTCCATTGGTAAAGCCACACGGATACTGCTCGACTGAGCGACGGACAAGATCTATCAATTGATCTGTCAAATAAGGATCTCAAAGACCAATCTGTGTGGTATATTGAATCAGCCTTGATTGCAAGAATACAGTGCGTTGAATGTTAAAGACCTGGTTGTTTGCTTAATCGTATACGCATAGGATCGAACACGGCTTGGAACGTCAGGCGAACCACCACGCCCTCGTGTTCGTGCCATAGGACATGAACGCCCATGCCATGCCAATCGGCGTCGAAGACGCGGTGGGGATTCAAGAGCATCGCGATCCCGGAAAGCGATTTACATGGTAGGAGTTTCAAGAACGGTGTGAGATTCTCCGTGCAGACGTTTTCAGACGGAAGAGAGGCGTGTCGTATTCTGTGCGGTACACCCCACGCTGGAATATCACCCTCTGGCTGATACGACAAGGCCGGCGTAGTCGTGCTTCGTTCGTCGAGCGAACCAAGTGACGCGCAGAACAATCCCGCCAAAGCGTTACGAAGGCCTCCCCACCGTTCCACGATACTAACTTGTCATATTAGCTGAGGTGGCCCATACATAACCGAGACAATACACACGTTGTGTGATTGCTTTCTCCCATCCATGCCCACAGCTCCGCGCCTGTACCGACGTTTGGTTCTCCTGGATAACCCCATCGTTGATAATTCCAATTTCCAGCGTTGAGGGTCAAATGCAGTTCTGTGACTGCATACTCCCTTAGAATCTGGCCTAGGGCTAACGGAAAGAGCGTGTAATGTTGCGCTTTGGAAAGTTGAGCGCGTCACTATCTCGCAACAATCATTTTGCAATACGCACGCTCGTCGTCTTCACCCAGGCTCTGTGGATTCCGTGGTGCAACGCCGCTTAGAACGGTTTCAAACGAAAACCGAGCAGCCACTTTGCCGTCGCGCAATGAATCAAGGATGAGATGCTCTTCAAAATGTTCATCCAAGGACTCAGCTGAGGCAACGAAAGCCGACAAAATAGCAAGACAGAGGCATCTCGTTGGCCAGCCCAGGCGCATTCGGATTTCAGTGACCACCGCCGTCGCACTGAACGGCTGCCTGACATTTAGTTGTAAATTATGTAATTTGTCGGAGACCAATCGGAGGTTCAAACTACCAGCCAACATGCCGGAACTGCCACCAACGAAAATATGACTGCGGCTTGTCCGATTCGATCAAGGTAAACAGGTCCGATATCGTCAATGAAAGCTGCTTCATTGAGAAAGAGCTAGACTTCTATGCTTCAGCAGTGACTGCTTTGAGGTTCGTTCGCCTGCTGACACTGCTCATGCCTACATGCTTATCGGCCGAGTGAAAAAAGAGCGACGCATCTTCAGACAAAGATACCCGGACGTTGGTTCTGAGTTCAAATCCATCAAGCACAAGCCTTGTCTTCTCATTTGAATGATATGGCTTCAATATCGTCCAGGAAATTCATAGTTGAATCTGAAGATCTATCAGAGTATACTCCTCGTGCCGCTCGGCGCGTCACTCTCAATGCCGATGTTATAAAGGCGGCCAAATTGTCAACTGGCGACATCGTTGCAATAGCAGGTGGAGATAGCAGCGCGTCAAGCAAAGTTGGCCTTTTAAGTTAATCTCTGTTAGAAGTCATAGTGACTGAAGTGTTCTGGACAGAACTTCGCTGTGGGTGTTGTGTGGCCTTCCCTGAAGCTACCCCAAGATGGTATGTCTGTCCTTTCCGAAATCGTTCTCATTTCAACGACAATCCCATGAATACATAGCTATCCTTCTCCCTACCTCTCTCAGGCTGACAGCTCAGTTGGAGACTAGTCAGAAAGCGCGGATTTTTCCTTTGTCGGGATCTTCTTCGTCCAATCTGCCATTTGGTCTGCCAGTTGTGCGGTCATTCCGGGAAGCCGGCACCATACAAGTCCTCGAAATTTGTCCCGCTGACCATCTCCCGCGAAGCTCGCATTCAAAAGAGCATGAGAAACAGCGAGAGTGGCTCAAGCTGCTCCTGAAGGAATTACTGGGTTTGCCTCCGTTCTGCGCGCGCCCCGTGCGTACCTTGACTGACCTCTTTACCCCCAACGCTTTGATCTAGTCGACATCAGGTATATCACGTGTGAACAGATTTTGGAAATATCGTTCGAGGGAAGGCGGCGCAAGTTTTCGGTCAAGTCGATAATGTCTAGGGACTCAAAGCAACCGGCTGCACTTGAAGATGTAGCCCAAAAACTTGAGAATCTTTCTATCGCGTCACCTGGGCAGGTTTGGACTGTAGACTGGGATGCGAATGTCACAATGATTCATGATAAAGAACTTGATCGTCCACAAGCAGTTCACAAGGTGCTTTCTGATTCGACTCATGACTTGAATCTCCTCGTTCTCATGACATATCATGTGCTTAAGCCTGAAATCGAGATCTTGCAATCCACACCAGCAAATCAAGCGTACTCCACAGTTGGCGGTCTGGACAAGCAGATTCAAGAAGTCAGGGATCTTCTAGAGATTCCCTTAACGCATCCTGAACTCTTCCGACATTTCGGTGAGCCAAGCGCAATTCGTCCGCCGTATTCTTATTGTGTTGTTACTAACCCGACTTGTCCATCCGTACATCATCCTAATTCAATTGTGGCGTTATCTGTTCAGGTTTGAGGCCGCCACGCGGTATTCTTTTACACGGTCCTCCAGGAACCGGAAAAACTCACCTTGCGCGTGCCATTGCCTCTTCAACGAATTCTGCCGTTCTCGTGATTAACGGTCCTGAACTCTCATCTGCCTACCATGGCGAGACCGAGTCGAAGCTGCGAGATGTCTTCCGAGAAGCGCGCGAAAGGAGTCCGTGCATCGTTGTATTGGATGAAGTAGATGCCCTGGTTCCTCGAAGAGAGGACAGTGCCGGTGGGGAAGTCGAAAAGCGTGTGGTCGCTACTCTCCTCACGATTCTTGATGGCATGGAAGAGACCGAGGCCGGTGAGGAAGGAAGAGTTGTGGTAATTGGGACAACCAATCGGCCTAATGCCATCGATCCTGCCCTCCGCCGTCCTGGTCGGTTTGATAGAGAAATCGAAATTGGTGAGTCGCCCCATGATTTGCTTCATCTATTTGCCCACGCATGGACCACAGGTATCCCAGACGCCGAAGCCCGTCTGTCGATTCTCAACGTTTTGTTAGCAAAAATACCCCACTCGATACCACAAGACGATCTTCGAGCTCTCGCAGGCCGAGCGTATGGTTACGTTGGCGCAGACCTTAGTGCAGTTGTGAGAGAGGCCGGTACAGTTGCCATTAAGCGATGGCTGGCATCACCGGAAGGACAAGCCAATCCAGCCTTGGCTCCCACCCGCCTGAAACTGACCTTGGACGATCTCGCATCCGCAATGCCCTCCATCCGCCCGTCCGCCATGAGGTCTCTCTTCTTGGACACGCCCCCAATTCGTTACTCCGACATTGGGGGTCAAGCTGCAGTAATTCAGAAGCTGCGCGAAGCTGTGGAGTGGCCTCTTCTGCATCCAGAAGCATTCAAACGACTAGGTGTGAAGCCCCCGAAGGGCGTTTTGTTGTATGGTCCCCCTGGGTGCAGCAAGACGGTGTTGGCGAGAGCGTGTGCTTGTGAGAGTGGTGTGAACTTTGTAGCGGTGAAAGGACCGGAGGTGAGTGTCATTTGCTTCCCAGACCGTAAAATCTGACCCCCTTCCAGCTGTTGAACAAATTCGTGGGCGAATCAGAACGAGCTGTTCGCGAAATATTTAGAAAAGCACGTGCGGCCTCTCCGTCTATCATTTTCTTTGTAACGCTCCCCGTATTTCATCCGCCCTCCAATATGAATTCATTTTTTCTTTGGTAGGACGAGATCGATGCTCTGGCAACTTCTCGCAGCTCCGGTGACGGTGACGGAACAGCGTCTCATGAGGGCGTCTTGACGAGCTTGCTCAATGAGATAGATGGTGTTCAAGAGCTCATTGGAGTTACTGTCGTTGCAGCCACAAATCGACCAGAGGCAATTGTGCGTCTCATCAAAGTTTTGCTTTGGATTTTCCTCTGATTCGGCAACCAGGACTCCGCCTTGATGCGCCCAGGTCGCCTGGATAGAATCCTCTACGTAGGGCCTCCAGACCAAGCTGGGCGAGAAGAAATCTTGAAGATCAAAATGAGAACCATGACTGTTGGGTCTGACATCGATATAACGGAAATTGCACAACTTGTACGGAAGATTCGCCTTCCCCTTCTTTTCTAGTCTCTGAATTATATGAACTCTTAGACGGACGGTTGTTCCGGAGCGGAGATTACTGCTCTTTGCCAAGAGGCTGCTATTCTCACTATGCAGAAAAACATGACCGCACCATATGTAAGGAAAGCGAGATCTGGTCTAGAAGTTGGCCACTCATCCGAGCTTTTGTAGGTTCCACATGAGGCATTTCTAGCAGCTGCAAAAGGCATAAAGACGCAAATCACTCCTTCTGTCTTGGAAAAATTCCAATCCTGGACTAAGAGCAGTCAAGTCAGAGTCGTTTGAATCGAATCTGCCTTGTCCGCTCGTTTACCACAGAGAATACGGCGTGGCAAGGGATGCCTATTTTGCCCAATTGAGCGCCTTAATGACGAGATGATAGCCATACCAAGTCAGCCAATCGCCACAAGCCCCTGTCACCGTGTCTCAGACTGACGTTTGCAATCACATACTCTAACCTGTAGTGGCTTTGTTCGCACAATTCAGTACGGTAAACTCAAGGCGAAAAGCAACATCCTTGAGAATTCTGTGGTTATCCAATCAAATGGCAGATTCATCGCATACTTATCTACATCATGCGCAGCGAGATAGTATGTGTGAAGAGTTAATTACGTGGGCATGCGATAGCAGAGGTTAGCCAGACAGCAGGGATGCGCACTATGACTCCAGTCTCGTTACCTTCTCATTACGGTCTAGTGCCATCCATTCGTTTATCCCTTCAACTTAGCATGGAAGATCGTGGAGCTCATCAACTTCACCAAAAATATCACCAGGGAAACTGTGAAGCCCGAGGCCTGTGGATCAATCACGGCCGCCCGAACTCCCCACACATGGTCTCGACCCTGATTCAAGACATCGGACAGCCTGAGAAGATTATCCCATCGTACACCTGTATCGCGCCACGCTGCATAGGTCCTTGTGCATTGCGGTTGTAGGATGGAGTTTCATGCGTCAAGCGGGCAACTCCCTAGTGTCCCGGATGACCTCACCATCCCTCAGTTCATCTTCGACTATGAGCATGCTTGCAGGCCAGTTCGAGATTCGGAAATACCCTGGTTCATTGAGGAGGAATCGGGCAAGAGCATGAAGGAGTTCGAGGCAGGTGCCCCACTTGCTGCTTTTCCTTGTCCTGTTATTGATGTACGTACTGTGCATATCAGCTACGTCAACGGGTATCAGGGTTGACTATTGGTTTGAAATTGAGGTATGGAATAGGTACGCCACTCTTCCTTGTCAGAGGCATTTACGATTCACGACATGCCCTGCTAGGCGATGATGACGTGGGTGCGTCGCTCAAACTTCTTCCTCAAAACCCTTATTCACATCCTGTCAGTTTGTATTTTCAGCCCAAACCACATTGGCACGTACTCCGTTGAATATGGTGACGAACGTGCTGTAGTTAGCTAATGGAGTTAAGCAGATTATCCAATCACTATTTGGGCTACACACCATCTCGGCGCGATTATTTCGTATGACGGTTCCTCATCCATGTACGCTCATGAGGCTCATAGTATTACTCACGCAGAGGCGCCAATCCAGACTTTACTCTTAATGAACTGGTCTATCAATTGGAGACAACGAAGGCGAAGGTGCTCATTGTTCATCCCGATGCATTGAATACCGCTCTAGCAGCGGCGAGGTCAGTTGGAATACCTCGAGACCGGATTGTCCTGTTCAACACCACGGAGGTCATCCTCGGCACGCCTGCATCCGATCTCTTGTCCATTGATGACTTGGTTTTGCTCGGCCTTCAATCAGGGAAACTATTTGATGAGAAGCAGTTGAAACCAGGCGAAGCAAGAACCAAGTTGGCCTTTTTGAATTTCTCCTCAGGAACTACGGGACTTCCTAAGGTTCTGCATTGATCGCAGAGATGTACACAGGCCGCTGACTGGATGTCTTTCAGGCTGTTGCTATTCCCCACTATTCGGTTATCGTCAATGTCATGCAGCTTGCAATTCACAACAAGGTCAATGAAGATTACTGTGCTTGGGATGATCGGAGATATAGACCAGGGGATATTGCCATTGGTGGTGAGTGTATTCATCTTCTTGCTTGTGTTGCTTTCCATTGACGTCGAACAGTCTTGCCACTGTACCGTATGTTGCCAAATAGTCTGGGTCAACATGATTGATGATCATTCCTGTCAGATATATATGGGCTAGTCACCAATGTATGTCCGCCGCTTCAATTTTGTCGAGAGTGCGTAAATGACCCTTGCATCCAGCTCCATTTCGTTCTATTTTCTGCGGTACGAAAATTTGCTGTTCCTCGTATCTATCCAGCGCTCATAGCAGTCTAGATGTCTGTTGTCATTTGTCCGAAGTATAGCTTCACCGGAATGCTGGAAAGCATTGTTCGTCACAAAATAAGCCATTTGCTGTAAGTTGCCATATTCCTCTTTTAATGAGCCTTTTTCTCAGAATTGTATGACGGACAGACTCGTTCCGCCTCAGATTGTGTTACTTTCCAAGGTCCGATTTTATCCTATGTCTAGCTGCATCGTTAACATCTAGTCACAGCATCCTAAAGTCAAGGACTACGACTTGAACAAATACATCCGAATGATCATGTCTGGTGGAGCACCGTTGTCCGACGAGGTTACCCAGAAGATCTTCGAGCTCTTCCCCAACATACATATGGGGCAAGGATATGGTATGCTATACTTGAAATACTTATCTACGCTCGAATACGCTTGTAATCGGGTCGACTTACCATTGGTATAGGACTGACAGAAACATGCACCACCATTACTTTGTGGCCCATTGGGACGAAACGCGGAACTCCCGGGAGTAAGCACCCTAGATTCACTGTCTACGAAAGTTTGAAACCATTAGTCACACAGCGTCCGGTCGACTGGTTCCGGGGACCGCTGCAAAAGTCGTCAAGGCAGATGGCTCTTTGGCAAGTTACGATGAGCCTGGTGAATTGTATATCAAGACGCCTTCAGCTGCACTTCGTTATGTCAGTGATCCAGCGGCGTGAGTTGTTTACCATCTGTCAGCCTGGGGTTAGTGCTGAGCGCTGATCGGTTGAATTAGGACCAAAGCCACCTTTATTGATGTGTTCGTGTCTCTCAGGTATTGATAATCGTGGTTGATTTCATAGTCTTGCAGATGGGTGAGGACAGGTGACGTAGCGAAATTCGATCGGAATGAAGAGATTTGGGTCCTGGATAGAGTCAAAGTGAGGCTGTACGTTTCTCTCTGTTTCGAACTCTTATACAGATACTTGCTCCAGGAAATAATAAAGGTACAGCGATCCTGCTTCCTCGCACGTATTATGGATGATTTTACCCTGGCCTGCTGCAGGTCAAGGGTTTCCAAGTCGCCCCAGCTGAGCTGGAAGGCTGTGTTCTTGAACACAAGGATGTTCAAAACGCGTGTGTTGTCGGAATCCCGGACGAGTACAGTACGGACTACCCATCTTCAAAATTTAAAGAAGTCAACTCAATTATCTCTTGTGTGTTGCGTAGGTGGCGAGGTGCCATTGGCTTTTATTGTTCCGTCCGAGGAGGCTGCCGGCCGGATCGGCGAAAACTCCCAAGCGGCTCGCGAGCTAAAGAAGTCAATAATGAAGGCAAGTCTAACTTGGCTACATGCCAATGCCGAAGCCTTCCTTACCTGTCCATCTAGCACGTCGCCGATAACAAAGTGGCCTACAAACACCTTGCGGGCGGTATCGAGTTCGTCACAGAGATACCGACCTCCCCTAGTGGAAAACTGCTCAGGAGAGTTTTGCGGGAGAGGGCTAAAGCTCTTAGAGCGCCAAAGAGCAAGCTGTAGAATCGGACCTCGTTCGTGTGTGTGTGTAACAAATCTTCTACATTGGATCTGCCGAATTATACATATACGAGTGCAACGTCGCATAGGTCGGAACAATGAAATTCAGCCAAAAACACGGTGCTGCGACGCACACATTTTGCACGACTTTACAGTTTCAGCGTTTTCTCGAACCACTCCACCGTTTGCTCGAAGGCCTCTTCATGTGCCTCCTTGATGTCCGGAAGAGCGAGATTTGGTCTCGCCGCAAAGCCGTGTGTAGTGCCCTTATAATCCTTGAATTCATATTCGACGAATTTGTCCGTTCCTTTTCGCTCTGCAAAAACGGCCTCCACCTGGCGGCGGAAGGAATCGCGGAAAAAGAAATCCTCTTGTGGACGAACGAGGTGAGCTAGGCTTTTCGTGGCTAGTGAATGCGCGTCCTGACACACCTTCCGCGCAGACCCATGCAGTAGGCACCTTTCATTGGGAATTGCGTTAAAGGATCTCGAGTAGGCAAGCATGAAAATCGCGGACCTTGATAGCCTTCACGTCGTTCAATGTCATTGGGCCTGGATGACAGATCACGACGCTGTGGACCAGGCCAGTCGACCCCAACTTGACGGCCATGGAGCCGCCATAACAATAACTGTCCAAGATAAAATATTCAGAGTGCAGGCAATAATTGAATTGAAATGCGTCCGTATACCCAACAACGCCAAGCTGCTCGTATTTCTTTTCCGACTTGAGGGCTTCTATGAACTGCATTTACGACCGATTGACAGTGAATAAAGAAAGCAGTCAAAGGGATCGACAGCTACGTTCAGCCGTAGTCGTCCTGGCTGTGCCGTACCTTTGTTAACCGGGGAAGCGCCACCGCCGGCCTGTTCTGAATGAACCGCGGCAATGCTTTAATCTGCCCCAGATAGAACTTCGCCCAGTCTAATAGTCCTAATTTAACGCCCGCGTGATCTGGAAGGATTAGAGCATCCAGAGGGATAAGCGGCCGGCCTATGCGGCGTTCAAAACGTGGTACGTGTGAGTGTGATTGAGTGAACGGGCGAGAACAAGAGAACACGAGCGCACCATTGAAGTAGTCGGGAACCCAGACATCGCATTGAAGCCTCTTGGCCAGGTTGTCCATCAGCAAAATGTCCTGTAAAATACATTAGAATACATTGCAATACATTGTCACCATTGTCCACATTGTATCCAATTTTATTAGGCTAGTATACATTGCCTCACAAGGCAACAATTACTAGGCAATTTTGTATTAACATTGTATAGTAAACTTAAGATAGTAGACCTTGCAAGGATACTAGCAAAATTGTAAGACCATACAAGATTATCCCTACCATACAATGTTATCCAATTTTAGCTTGACCATACAAGATTATCTCTACCATACAATGTTATCCATTTTTAGCTCAACCATACAATGTTATCCATTTTTATCCCTACCATACAATGTTATCCATTTTTAGCTCTACTATACAATGTATCCAATTTTATTTCTACCATACAAGATTGTTACAACTCTACATTGCAATACATTTCAATGGAAGAAAGCCTGGATTATGGGCTTTTTTTTTTATGCTGGCATTAGATTTCTTACAATCCCACATTGATCAGTACAAATGTATCATTGTCAATATTATATACATGCAATAAAAAAGGAAAGACAGCAAAGGAGCACATCAAGCATGGAGGAAGGGAGGGAGAGAATACAGACAAAGCCACCATCAATTCTTCTTTCGCGATGTCACCGCGCCTCTCTTTGCACGTCCTCGGCGTCGGCCTCGCACCGCGGGCAATTCGCCGGTGGTCATGTCGGGCATTGGGGATGCGGGGCGCCCTTGCGTATCGGTCGCTCCGCCGCGTCCGCACGCCCTTTTTGATATGCTGCGTCCGCGAGTACTTGCGGCTGACCTTTTGGCGCCGCGAACACTTGGTGCCGGAGGCGGCACGTCGACGGGTTCTTGTTCCTGAGCGGAGAGGTCGCTCATAGGACTCGGGGGCATGTCAGACATGTCGCCTTTCGGTGGCTCGGGTGCCTGCAGCATGTCGTCATCGAATTGGAGTCGCGGGTCTTCATCCGACGGAGAATTGAGCCAGGGATCAGAGTTGGGATCAAGGTTGGGTGCATGGTGGGGAGTGACGTTGCCTGTTGCTTCTGTGTAGATAGATTTCAGTCTAGTAAGGAATGATTATTGACACGAACCATTATTAGCTTCAGGGCTCTGCAGAGGCCCTTCTTGCTGAGGTTCGGGTCCTGTCCCCCTCATGGTATCTCCAGGAAGCAAGTCGTCCTGCACATTGTTGCCCTGGGGCGGAGGGATGTCAGGGCCGTGATGACGACCCCATTGAATACCTCTTCGCTCCGGGATTGGGATGGGAGAGGGTCGGCACATCGGTTTTTGAGTTCCGGGCCTCGTCTGTCGCAGGGGGAGAGAGTACTCGACGCGTCTGCTGTACGAGGTCGCGATTGTCGCAAGTCGGCCGCATTCTCGTCTCCAGAGGGATCCTGGAATCGTCGATTGGGCGGCGGATATTTTCTGTGGGACCTTGCCATCTGTGCCTTTTCCTGAGCGGTGTGCATTCAACAAGATGGACTCAACGTACCGGGTCCATGCGATTTTGTTGGTGGCGGCTTATCTGAATCGCCAGGCTCCTCGGCAAAGGAAGATGTCGGTCGTGGTTGTCGTAGCATCGGGAGAGACGCCTGTGATAGTCTTCATCTTCGTCTTCATATTCATTGCGTGGACCGTGGTTGCCATAGCCTCGATTGCCATGGTCTTCGTCGTCAGCGTCATCTTCGTCTTCATCTTCATCTTCGTCTTCGTTGTGTGGCGGCAGTGGGCTGGAGGTATGCCGGGACCGACGGGAGCTGCTCGCCGTGCTTGACGACAGCGGTCTGTGTGACCGTTTGTGTGCCGCGGCTTGATTTCCAGCTGTAGAGTATAATTGTCTTGGACTTCGTGAGATCTGGGTCTTGGACTCACCGCCGATCGGGCCACGCGGCGAGTTTACGAGCTCTTCTTGTTCCTGGAAAGCTAAGAGAAGAGCCAAGGGGCGCGCCTGCGCCTGCTTGCCGTTGAGCGCGAGTTGTTCCGCGGAGAATACCTGCCTATCGGGTCGTGTAACTCTGTAATAACAAGTCTTATCCAACAATGTGATATCATACCTGTTCCACCAGTCCAAGGTGTCTATACACCATTTCCATTGCCTGTTATTGAACAGGCTGAGCACCATTTCGTAAAATCGTGCATTCCCCCAAGTCGCTTCGTCCAGTCGCCAATCCTCTTGCTCGGAGAGGAGATATCGCACCTAAAAAAAGAACTAGTAGCACTGCGCTGACACGATCAGGAGACTTACGTGCATTGCTGCATACGCGATGCTCGCTGGCGTCACCTCCTTCATCCTGTGTTTCTTCGCTTGACTTGAACGGGTCCTGGTTCACCCGGGTGCTTCCTTCGACGCCGAAGATGGCGATGTGAACAAGTGTTTCCAGACCTGCAAGGGGCGGCAGTCCAATCAAAAATCGCGAGACCTGCAGATCACGTACGCGGACCAGAAGCGGACCTTTGCAAAGGCCATGCCCTATGTTGGCCATGTCGAAATTATCCCCGTTCTCTTCGTACATGAACGCGACAGGGTCCTGCAGATTCAGGAGGCTTCTGTCGTTGAGGAACCTGAGCATAGTGCTGGGTAATACCCTAATTAGTAGCATTTGAACTTTGAAAAATAAAAAAACTTGCCTCTCTGGATCGGCATCGAATTCTTCGAGGCGATCGACCGGGCAAAGCAACCGCGCCAGGACCGGATGATGGAATCCGCAACGGCCCTCCTTTCTGTCGCCTGCGAGAATGGGGGGTCTATTTGCTGACCCGGAATATCCCTGGCGACGAGGTCAATAAACGCGTCTTTGAGGCTCGACGTATCTTCGCTGCGAGCCTGGCTTGCCGAGTTCTTCATCTGACGGAGCATGCAGTTAGTGCTAGTTTGGGTATATGCGCATATGATTACCTTGTCTGTCAAGTCCACCAGTCGATGCGGCTGTTCCATCAGTTTGCCCATGTAATCTTCGAAACCGCTGATTGACGCCCGCATGATCCCGTATATGCGCAACAATTCTTCGCGCTTTGCATCTGGAGCTGGTGATCTGAAAGAGATGAGTGTAGAGTAACTGTACCGTCTCATGATCGCGCACGTACGAGGTCTCATCATCCATGTCGGTCAGGAAGCCCGTGTTCCATAGCTCTGAAAAATCAATGAACGCGCTCTCGCTGCGCAAAATCCATTTCGCGATGTTATGGAAAGGCGTGTATTCCGTGTTTCTGTGTATAGAATATGTCAGCTTGCGAAAGCCACTGCTCGGCTGGATCTGAACCTCACCGGGTCCTTTTCTTGGAACCATTCTTAAGCTCGGCGAGTAGACCTGTTTCCGCCTGACTTTGTTGCCCTTCCTGGTCACGGTTGCGCTCAGAGTCTCTTTCCGTCGTCGGCTGATCTCCTGCGACGGGTCGCGCGACTTCGGGCTCGACTCTTGGGCTCGCCTGAGCGCCGCGGGGTTCCTGGAAGTGGCTGGGCATCGTGATGGTTCGAAGGAAATTGTGGGGAATTGGAAAAGCGTCTGGCACCAAAGTTGCATTCTGCGAAGCATGTCAGCTGATAAGAAGCCTGCTGTCATCTGACTGTTGATGGGACTCCCTAAGCACGCCGCCTCTCTTAGCATGGAATATATTAGTCGACGTCTATTCTATGGTTGTGTATATCCAAGATCGATTGTACACTTATAATCATTTAGCGCAGGTCCTTCGAGCTTCAGTACGCAAATCCGTAACCAGACGATCGTTTTGGTCTTTTTGCTCTTTTGTTTCCCAACCCTGGCACATGTCGTCGGTCGTCAACTCGATGAATTCCCCCGAAAGACTTTCTACCCTGTTCTCATCTCGATTCATGACGGCGCATCGGATGATCGCCTTGCCGTCCTCGTAGCGATGATGGATACGGCATACGTACTTGCCGCAGTGCTCACCTCTTATCACTACCAGCAGACTGTTGTCGCGAGTCGGGTGAGGGTGCTTGACGGTCACCCATTCTGGCTCAAGGTGCTCCAAGGTCCGATAGAACTGGTGTCGCAACACCGGTCTCTGTTGACCGGACATGATCGACACCGTCAAGATCTTGCGGCTGTATCCACCGCCGTTTACTGTGGCTCGGATCGTTCAGCCCACAAGACGGGGATCCAGGAGCAGATGGTCGTTTGAAGCAGAGACGCGAGGATGCGGGTTCATCACGAGGAGATGCCAGAGCGAACGGTGTCCAGGAGGATGGGTTCCAAGCCGGCGTCGCCAAGCCAAAGTCGGGCATGGGCGTTTGCCCTCCGATATTTGGAGTGCCTGCGGAGACGGCGGGAACAAGGCATGAACTCGATGGCTCGGGTTCTGAAATGTGATTGCGGGGGAAGAATCGAGGGTTTTTGTGAGGAGCGCAGGCAAATAACTTCATATGGTGTCTATTGAAAGCAAATCAAAGGAGATGTGCCACACAGTGCATCAAATACTTACAAGGCATCCACAACGTCATCATAATCAAAAGTCAAGGATTGGTAGGGCGCAGCTGCACTGTACTGTAAGAATTGAACGATGAGTTTGATGCCGCTTTGCGAAGCCTCATCGCAAAGAACGTCCTTGATCACCGCATGGTAGCCCTTCATCGCGTGCTTCTTCGCGATGACGACGATCCGGCCCTTCCACGGAATATAATCTCGGGCGATCTCTGCAGTCTCTGGCTCCGTCGGCGTCGCCAAAGAATGCTCCGATGGTACAATCTTGAGCCAGTTGACATGGACTTGAAATGTCTGGGCATGGTGTTAGACAAGGCGATATGCTGTGAAATCTGTACACTGACCTCAAATGCTGCTCCAGAAACACCTTTGCGAGATCATTGGGCTGCTCGACGAGGTCGGCGCTGGTCTCAACCACACCCGTTACCCAAGCCTTTTGTCCTTGTCTCGGCCCACCGGTCACTTGGACGAAATCTCCGGGTACAATGACCTTTCGCAGCTCGCGCCACGGAACACTGATTAAGCCTTCGTCTTCAGACAAATTGACCTCGACGCCATTTTGGGAAAGGGAGCGGATGATGCCCTGCTTCTCGGATGAGGTTACGTAGACCTTCTCCTGCTCTTCGAACTTCCATTCCATGGGGCATATGAATCCAGCAGCTTGGATAGCTGGATGCTTGCTCATTTGAAATGTCGTGAAAGTCTCCGTTGACAAGAAGACACCGCTTCGAGAGACCGAGTGAAGGTCGAACGGCTTCTTCAGCAGGCCGTGCTTAAACATCATTCGCCCAAACTTGAATGTATGCTCGTCTATGCGTCGGTTGAACGCGAAAGTCCCTCGGGATCGTCAGCGGGTCGAAAAAGTCGAGCAAGAGGGGGGACTGTCGACCTCTTCCGCTTTTTCGACGAAGGGATGGCGTGAAAGTCAAGGCGGGGGATCAACAATATGCTGACCCCAACCCAGTGTTCAAACTTGCAGATCAACCCCATGTCGCCCTTGTACGGCCCTTTTAGAATTCGCACCCAAGACCCCACCGAAGGTATATCGCTAGGCTCCACAACCGTTAGCGTCTGCTGCCAGTCCTTCACATCGATCCGGGTCTGTGGAATGTCTTGGTCACCGCGGCGAATCCCCGGAGTGATTTTAAGCAGATTGACCAGCACCTGGTTCATCGTTGCTTCCAAGTAGATCCAACCGCGGAGGTAGGCACGACAAAAGGCCGAACGCAACTCGTGCTCGGGCTGAGCGGCCTTCATCAGCAACATCAACGCCTCCTCCTCGATCCCGACCTATTAAAGTCCTTAGCAGTGACTGAAGATGGTTGAAAAGTTACTCACGCGGCAGGGAACTCGCCACAGGGGGTAGTCACCATCAAGGACCATACTTTCCAAGGGCAGATCGATGACCGTCTCTCCATCATGGGGTTGAGACCTCGACGAGTCCTGACGTCGGCGCGCACGCTGGAGAATCTCGATAGGAAGGTGTCAAGGTCGTCGCCACTGCCGTCGTCGATGCCAATAGAATCCTGAGTCGTCGCAGAGCCAGTCTGCGGACCCTCTTCAGTTTGTTCGTTATCATCAATAAAGTCATCTGAGGAATGGTTAGATAGGTAACCGGTGTCGCATTCAGGCATTGATCGTACCAAGTAAGTCATCCTGCTCCTCCTCGCTGCTCTGGTCGTCCACCTCCGCCTCGATATCGATGAACCGTCGAGCCGCCTCTGAAACCTGTCGGGGCATGGCATTTAGGTTTCGGGTCGAGGAGGCTGAGAACGATGATCAGCACTTATTCGATGACGTTTGTGTAGACAGCCATGGTGAGCCTCTAGCATTTCATAATGACAAGTTTCTTTTTTTTTTTTTTTGGCCTTAACGTCGTTGTGTTCACCCATTCATTTTATTGTTCTAGTCTACTATATATTCTACTGACTACACAAAAATCTAGGGACTTACCGAGAGGGGCCGACCAGCAGCAAGGTCGATGGTAGTGGTAACGGGGCAGGAGCAAAAGCGTGGGAATGCGGACTTGTGCGAATTGATCACCCCATGGGAAGTTGAAACCTCGGGTAACCGGCCGGTTACCGGTTACCGGTTACCCGAGGTTTCAACTTCCCATGGGGTGATCAATTCGCACAAGTCCGCATTCCCACGCTTTTGCTCCTGCCCCATTACCACTACCATCGACGACGTTGGCCTCCGTAGTAGACGTACATAGTCCATAGATACATCGTAGACTATAGATACAGTTGTAGAATAAAATCAATTTGAAAGAATATATCAAACGGATACGTGGAGGAGGGAAACAAAAGAAAAAAACACAAGTCTGTACTGTAATGAATTATTAGTGTAGGATACGCTATTGACAGGGACTTATAGTGAGCAATACCGCGAGCGCCAATACGATATCCGACATGGAAACCCTGTTGGCGACTGTTCAGGAATTGGATGAGGAGACGTTGATACGCAGTGGGAACAGAGTTATCTTGGCCATGCAACGACGCCTCAACGAATTGATGTACGTCCCTCGCCACCATGTTTCTCTCACTGAAGAGCGTGTTAGGGTCGTTAATGACATTTTAAATGACGAAATTCACAATCGCCTGCCGTCCGCGACAAAGTCCTTGCCCGATCCTCCCATCGTAATTCCTGACGACGTACAAGTACCTGAATTTCCATTCTCAAGATTGTCACTCATGGGGGTCGTCGATTGGTGTGTCGGGTACCTCCAAGAGATTGATCCCACCCATTGCCTGGTCCCTCAAGTTTCCTGCCGAGTTCTGTGCTGCCAATTGCTTTCGCTGTTGTTGTGCTGTCGCTGAATCAATGTACTATTTGCTTGTAATCAAGGCCCAATAATTGACGATCCCTCCTCCGCGACGAGACTCTGATGCTATCTACGATGTAATTAGCCTGCCTACATAGCAATAATACCGATTTATCTGCATCCAGGCCTGGGGCCCGCCCCAGGCCTGAGGTCCCACGTGATTCTACGATGACAGCTTCGATGCCTTCTCGCTGTATGCGCTGCCTTCGTTGACCTATCCCCCATCGGAATGCGCTGGTGGATCCCTGTCCTGCTCATGGTGGCTTTCGTCTGTCAGTCGTGCCGTTTAGAATGCAAGAGCAGTCAGGGTTTATCCCTTCATCGCAAAAAATGCAAGCTCGCAAGAAGTGAGGCGGCCGCCTTGGTTATTGAAAGAGCCAAGCACGTCAAAGAGAAAAGGGAGGAAAGGAAGGAAAAACTGTTGAGGATACATCAACCGTCTCCACCAGTGGAACCATCGGTACGTGATCATTAAAGTAAACATCGTGCCAGCTAACTAGAGGACAGGTCGCAGAAGTGCCAGACTTGGTCGAAAACATGGAGGTCGACGAAGAACCCGAACCCCAGCCCGCATGCGTCGAAGAAGGATTCGTGCCTCCTCCTACCAGGTCCGGTAGGAAGCGAACCTTTCCTCGCCGGTATCATGATTTCATGCCTCACCGTGTACACCTGCCGCACATGCCTCCTCCACCGAGACCGAAGGAGCCCGAACCCATCGAGGAGGAAGAAGACACTTCACCTCCATCACCATCCCCCCCTCCTCCGAATCTGATCGAATTTCAGACAGAGCCCAATGAATTTGGCGTCTATCGAGTCTATACCACGTATCCATCCGGTGATCCCGAAGCTGACCAACAGCTAAACGACCTCTACGATGTCCCCCGTCCCTCTATTAGCCAGCCCGATACTGTCCACTCAAAGTGGGTCGTGCCCTTCTTGATCACACGCCGGTGGGCTGAAGACATCTTTGCTCCCTTTCGCAACGCGTCGGTCTTTCGGTTTATTCGTTGGTTCTGTACTGGATCGGGGCAAAAATCGATTGAAGAAGCGGATCGACTGGTTCGCGACGTCATCCTGGCGCCCGACTTTGAGGTGGCTGGTTTCGCCTCCAATTTCAGCACGAAACACGAACTGGATTGCATGGACAAATTCATGGACGATCCTTCGCTTTATCAAGGAAGTCCATTCAAGAAATTGTCGGTCAAGGTTCGTTTGCCCGTCGAAGGTTCGAAAAATGCCAGCGAAGACGAAGCCCCAACTTTCGAAGTCCATGGAGTCTGGCATCAGAGCCTGACGGGTGTCATCAAATCCGCATTTGAATCACCAGCAGCCAAGACATTTCATTACATGCCCTTCAAGGAATTTTGGAAGTCATCGCCTGAAAACCCGCCCGAGCGAATACTCAGTGAAGTCTACAACTCGGACGCTTTCATCGCTGAGCACGAGAAGATACAGACGCAACCATGCGAACCTGGCTGTACTTTAGAGACAGCCATGGCCGCGATCATGCTCTGGTCCGATTCGACTCATCTCACCAACTTTGGTACCGCGTCGCTCTGGCCCATCTATGCGTTATTCGGCAATCAGTCAAAGTACAGTCGTTCAAAGCCTACGACTTTCTCCGTCGAACATGTCGCATATATCCCTCAGGTAAGATCTCCTGATTGAATGTGATCGGTCTTGTTAAATTTGTTCTATTGCAGCTACCAGATACTGTTCAAGACATATACATGAAGCTCGGGAAGCAAGCTGCGGCATCAGCTGCAACCCTTGCCCACCTTCGCCGTGAACTCATGCATGCCGTATGGGAGCTACTGCTCGACGAGGACTTCATGCATGCCTACATGCATGGAATCGTCGTCAAGTGTGCCGACGGCATTACAAGGCGGTTGTTCCCCAGATTCTTCACCTACTCGGCCGATTATAAAGAAAAGTAAGTATATTCAAAAGTCCTGTGCAAACAGTCATTGACACGACATCAGAGTTCTTTTGGCCACCATCCGGTCGATGGCGGCCTGCCCCTGCCCTCGCTGCTTCATCCCAAAGAAGAATATCCCATTGATGGGGACCAAACTGGATGCACGTCGCTGCGAGAAGATCAGAGTCGACGACGAGCATCGCCGAGGTGCAATAGATACCGCGCGTCGATTTATATACCAATTGGGACGGTTGGTCAGTTCGACGTGGGTCGAAGACGTGCTCCAGCCCAAGTCTTGGGTTCCTACCAGAGTGAGCTCCTAAGCTATCGCCTGTGTGTCTGAGGAACTGAATTCGTTGTAGAACGCATTCTCTGCACGCCTCACCGACCACGGAGTCAACTTTTATTCCATGTTTCAGCCCAACTTCCTCCACGAATTCGAACTGGGTGTTTGGCGTTCAACATTCACCCATCTGCTACGTATCCTGTATGCTGAAGGGGGGATTGCATACAGAAATTGAATCGACGGCAAGTCTCATTTCGGTTTAAAGTTAATGCCAGACTGACGTTTGAACTTGAACAGGTATCGAGCCATACCAACATTTGATCGCGATGTCATTCGACGTTTCAGCAACAACATTTCGGGTTTAAAAAAGCTGGCAGCCCGCGATTATGAGGATATGTTGCAGGTAAGTTGGATGGTCTATAATTGTTTCGGGGCAGAGCTGACTCTCAGCAGTGCGCAATGCCTGTATTGGAGGATTTACTACCCGAACCGCACAATTCAATGGTCCTGGATCTGGTGTTCACACTGTCGACATGGCACGCCATTGCGAAATTGCGGCTTCATACCGAAAGAACGCTCGGCTTCCTTGAGGCGACAACAACGGCCGTGGGGCATATCATCTGAAAATTCAAGAGGACCACCTGTGAATGCTATGAGACACGAGAACTTCCTAAAGAGGAGGCAGTGCGAGGACGTCGCACAGCCGCACGGGTGGAGGCAAGCGGTGGCACTCAATCTAACCGCGGTCGCAAAACGGGCAAGGTCAACCGCAAGCGATTCAACCTGACGACGTACATGTTTCACGCGTTGGGCGACTATGTCAAAGCCATCAAATTGTTTGGAACGACAGAAAATTATTCGACGCAAGTGGTACGTTCAGTGTTGTTTTGTGATACATCTACCTACAACTCATTCTTGATACAAGGGCGAACTGGAACATCGTCGAGTCAAACGGTATTTCGCCCGCACAAGCAAGAACAATGGTTTCGAAGGGCAAATCTCGAGACAACTGCAGCGCGCACGATTTCTGGAGGATATGTGGCAGCGACGATACAATCACCAGATGGCAAATGCCCGCGGAGAGGCGGCTGTCGACGATTATGCCACCGCCGCGTTGCCTTTCACGGTCTCCGAGGCCCTGCCGCCCACTCCTCCAGATCAACATTACCACATGTCAGAGTCGAAGAACTACGTGTCCATATTTTCATGGCTACAAGAGAATAAGGATGATCCCGCACTGGTGGTAAGTGTCACTCGGCATATCATTCGCAAGACTTGCTAATAATAGTCCACACCAGGACTTCCTGCCACGGTTGAAAGACCACTTGCTCGCTCGTTTGCAAGGCTCTTTGTTACAGACGCCGCCCAAAGGACTATTCATTTTCTTATCTTATCTTTCCCACATCCCTTATCTCCCCCATCATGCTGCGCAGCGCGCAGCCATCGAGTCATCTCACTTCCCTAGTCATCCTGAGTCATCTCCTTCCAGTCTTACTCATCCGCAGTCCACAGCATTGCGCAGCCCATGGTCCGTGCTCGAGTACTGTAGTGTATATAAGGACTCCCAGATGTACCAGTAACGCTAGGCTTAATATTCCTTTTGCCATCATCTCAAGACCACTCTCGCACTTAGTCTGCCCGAGTCCTTCTGAGATTCGTCTAGCCTAACAAGATATTAAGCCTCGTCGAGACTCGCTCAGACTCACACACACACCACGTCACGCTTTATCAAAGACTTGATCAACATTCGACGACAAGCGGTCGCCGACCCAGCGAGCACTAGCACGAGCGACGAGAGCACTTGGCTCAGAGAAGTAGACCAGACATTGCAGTCCACGCCATTCACAGAGACAGTCCACGCCATCCGCAGAGACACTAGCAATCCAAACAAACGAAAGAGAGAGCGCACGCCTACACCAAGTAGCGACGACGAAGAACAGGCATTTCTGAGAGAGTTTGCCTTCACCACCACAGACGAGCCCACTGAGATCCTCAGCGAAGGAGCAGCACAACTCATTGCAGAACTCTTCCTAGAAGGAGAATACGGGATAAGCCTAGAAGAGCTGTGGTCAGACCAGAATCTTCTTGCCGAAGAAGAGGACGAACCCATCCGCAAGAAAACGAGAGAAGAACGAACACAAGCCCGAGATTTTAGGCGACAACAGATTGAGAACTATAATCGCCGAACACAGGAGGAAGACATACTGATACAGAGAGGGCACGACGCACAGAGCGTACGACAGAACCAACGAGAACGACACCAGAGTCAAGGACACACAGGAACGAAACCACCGAATCCCTTCAGAGGACCAATCCGCCGAAGCACTGCATAAGGAGAGAATCGCACCACCGTGGCGAAAGTAAGCAACAGCGACTGGGACGAATACTATCGGTGGAGGGAGCGAAAAGGACTACCAAAGACAACCGGACCAACCGCCGCAGAGTGGGCCGATTTTGAACAAGCTTGTAGAATCGCAGGAGTCGACCTAGACTACTGGAAAGAACAGAGAGAGGAGCGAAGACAGAAACAGCTCCAAGAACAGCAAGCCCAAGTACAAGCACAGCAGACCCAAGAACAACAGATCCAGGAACAGGAAGACCAAGACCAAGAGAACGACAAGAAAACCCCCAAAGGATGACGACAGAATACAAGGGAATCATCGCCGACCCGAAATCCTTTACAGGAGATCGAACGTCCTTCGATATTTGGTGGAGAAAGATGAAACTCTACATAACCGCACATGGAGACCTCACGGATACACAGAAGATTGGAGCGGTCCTGTCTAGAATGACCGACGGACCCGGAGCCCATTGGGCATCAAAGAAGATCGACACCACTACAAACCAAAGCACATGGGCCGACTTCATAACCGAGATAGAGACACGATTCAGCAATGTCATGTCGCCATCACAAGCAGGAAGCAAACTATTCAACATCAGACAGGGAAACCGACCCATCGACGAATTTCTGGATGAATTCGTAGACCTCGCAGGGAAAGCAGGAATGACAGGAACAGCCCCTCGTTTCCTACTCGAGAAGAGCTTAAACCGAAGGACAGCAGAAGCCGTACACTCAATCTCCACACTTCCAACAGATGGAGATGAATATATCAAGACAGTTCGAGCGATTGGACGAAACATCGATGAACACAGAAATGTGATGAGAGGAGAATTCACAAGCAATCAGCGCAAGGCGGAAATCCAAGCCGAGGAGCAGGACAGGCCATGGAAGTCGACAAAGTACGAAGCAACAACTGCTTCAACTGCAATAAACCAGGACACATCTCACGAAACTGCCCGGAACCACGAAAAGGAGCAGCAAATGTCACATGTTTCAACTGTGGCTTAAAGGGACACTATGCACGAAACTGCAAGAAGAAGAAGAAAGGAAAATCCCGGGTCAGAGAAGTGAAAGAAGAAGAAGGAGAGGACGAAGAAGACAAGGATGAAGAAAGCTCTGACAAAGAGGGTTTTGCCGAAGGGTCCGACTAGGAGGTGCTAAATCGCGACCCATACAACTGAAACAGACTCGCTTCGATACCGGATGTAGATCATCCCATACTCTGAAATACACCATTCCTGCCAAGCGATCTGAAGCACCAAGAAAAACCATCCAAGGGGACAAACCACCAAAGAGGAAAGAGCTCGCAGTACCAGCGAGGATACGAACACGAAAAGGAATCGCAACGATAACACCAGAAGTCGATAGCGGAGCGGATAGGACCTGCATCAACACCGCGATAGTAGCAAAAACAGGACTGAAGACACGACGAATCAAGAAGATTCCCATCATAAATGCAGACGGATCACCCAATCGTCAGAAAACAGCAGACCGAGTAGCGGAGGTCCACATCGACATTAAAGGACACAAGGAGCATATGGAAGCCATCGTACTCGATATCGGAAAAACCGACATGCTACTAGGACATGACTGGCTTGTCTACCACAACCCAACAATCAAATGGAGGACAGGAGAAATTGTCTTCGACAGATGCCCCAAAACGTGCAAAATAAACCACCAGACGATCAAGATACAGAAGGTGGCTGAACCAGCGAAAACCACAGCCAGCGACAAGACAGGAACCCAGATACCCCCATATCTGATCAGATTCAAACACCTCTTCAAGGAGAAGAACTTTGATCGCTTACCAGACCACAAAGAATGGGACCATGAAATAAACTTAACAAGGATGCACCCAAAACGATACCGAGCAAGGTCTACCCGATGACACAGAAAGAGCTAGAGGAACTAGATGCCTTCGTCGAAGAAGGATTACGAACAGGAAAAATACGCCCATCGAAATCACCTTACGCAGCACCCTGCTTCTTTCGCAATAAGAAGGATGGAAGCAAGCGACTCATCCAAGACTACCGGGAAATAAACAAATATACGGTCAAGGACAAGTTTCCACTACCACGCATCAGCGAGCTCCTCGACGTACTACAAGGAGCAAAGTACTTTAGCAAGATCGATATTATCTGGGGTACAATAACGTGCGCATCCGGAAAGGGGACGAATGGAAGGCAGCCTTCCTAACAGCAAGAGGACTCTTCGAACCGACAGTCATGTATTTTGGGCAGTGCAACGCACCAGGCACTTTTAGCCGAATGATGGCGAGCCTCTTCCAAGACCAAATACGAAGAAGAGTGTGCATAATCTATATGGATGACATATAATCATCGGACGAACACGAGAGGAACTCCAAAAGAACACCATAGAAGTCATGGAAATACTGAACAAGAACGACCTATTCATCAAAGGACCGAAATGCGTCTGGGAATCATCGAAAGTCCCAGTACTAGGATACATCGTAGGAGAAGGGAAGGTAGAAATGGAACCAGAAAAGATCACAGCCGTACAATCCTGGCCAACCCCAAAGACGAAGAAAGAACTACAAAAGTTCTTGGGATTCACGAACTTTTACCGACGATTCATCAAGGGATATGCAAAGGTCGCTAAACCCCTGACGGAGTTGACTGGAAACAAAACATTCCAGTGGACAGACAAGCAACAAGGCGCTTTCAAAGAACTGATCCAACATATAACCTCAGCACCCATTCTAGCACTACCACAGACAGAAGGAAAATTCCGAGTCGAAACGGACGCCTCAGGATATGCCATTGGAGCGGTACTATCACAACAGCAGAAAGGACTATGGCATCCGATGCATTCATTTCGAGATGCATGACCCCAGCAGAGCAAAACTACGAAATCTACGACAAGGAACTTCTTGCGATAATGGTCGCACTAAAGACATGGAGACAATACCTCCTCGAAGCTCGAGAGAAGTTCGAAATATTGACGGATCACAAGAACCTATCATACTTCCGGAAGCCGCAGCGACTCAATTCGAGACAGATTGGCTGGTACCTGAAATTACAGGAATACGACTACGAACTACGACACGTACCAGGAAAGGCGAATGGAAAAGCGGATGTCCTGTCACGAATGGCAGGATATGAAGAAAACCTAGCAGAGAAGGACGACATACAAATGATCAAAGAAGCAGCATTCATTCGACATCTGGAAGAGAATAATGAACGAGACTTCGAATTTATGATGTTCGAGGACGAACACCCACAGAAAGAAGAAGCAGAAAATAACGAAACAATACAAACAAGAGGAATCACGATGATCGAATCCTCAAGGATAGAACAAATTCGACAATGCGCACGAAGGGAAACGATCGTAACAACAGGACTGAAGGAAAAACCACACTGGTTCACAGAAGACGACCACATCGTATATGTAGGAGGAAAATCTATGTTCCTCCAGACAACAAACTGAAGGAAAACATCATGTTTGAACACCACGACACACCCATCGGAGGACACCCAGGGCAATACCGCATGCACGAGCTCATAAGCCGCACCTATTGGTGGCCATCAATGCTGACAGACATCAAGAAGTATGTCAATGGATGCGAAACATGTCAGCGAAACAAAATCATCCGACAAAAGAAACACGCACCCCTGCACCCGCACGAAGTCCCACAACAACCATGGGAAGATATCGGAGTAGATCTCATAGGACCGCTACCCAGCTCGAACGGCTTTAACGCCATCGCCGCAGTCACAGACCGCCTGACCAAGATGATCCACCTAGTTCCCACAAAGACCGAACTCACAGCAGAGGTCTCGCACGACTATACCGAGACAACGTGTGGCGGCTTCATGGAATTCCACGAAAGATCATCAGTGATCGAGGACCCCAGTTCGCAGCACGATTCATGACAGCACTTCTAAAATTACTCGGAACAAAGCAAAACCTATCAACGGCCTATCACCCACAGACAGATGGACAGGCGGAGCGATCCCACCAAGAAACGGAAGCCTTCCTCAGAAGCTTCACAAACAACCTACAGGACGATTGGGCAGAATGGATAGCAATTGCAGAGTACCAATACAATGACAAAGCACACCAGGGAACGAAGGAGACACCATTCTACCTCAACTATGGAATGCACCCCTGGAAGGGAGAGCCGCAGACGACAGAAGGGAATAACCCGCAGCAAAAGACTTCGTCAAAAGAATGAGCCAAATACGAAAGGAAGCAAATGCCGCGCTGCAATATGCACAAACACGAGCCAAAGACAATTACGACGCGAGACGAAAACCTGCCCGGAATACAAGAAAGGAGATAGAGTATGGCTAGAAGCCACCAATATCACAGTCAATCGACCATCAAAGAAGTTATCGGCACTCCGATACGGACCGTTCAAGGTGGTTGAAAAGAAAGGAGCCTCGGCATATCGCCTGGAACTCCCAGCATCATGGCAGCTGATACACCCCGTGTTCAATGAAACACTGCTCACGCCTTACAAAGGACCCCGTTTCAAGATACAAGAGCGACCATCACCACCACCCCCTGAAATCATAAATGATGAAGAAGAGTACGAGATAGAAGAGATCCTAAAAAGGAAGAAACAAGGGAAGGGGACACTATTCCTGGTCAAATGGAAAGGATACGGACACGAAGAGAACACATGGATCAAAGAGAAGGAGCTGGGGAATGCGCAGCAAGCTCTAGACCACTTCCTAAAGAAGACTGCGAACCAGGATAAAAGGATCACGACAAGAGGGAAGAAGACCAAAAATCGCACTTCATGACCACCAACGCCCCCATCAGCATCGACAGCAGCGAGGGCAGCCGCGCACCTACCCCCAACCGCCCAAGCGACCTCGAGAATCTGGCAAGGATTCTCAATGCTAGCGACTACATGGACCCCCTCGCCATCACACTCGGCGCATATATGCGCTATGTTATGACCGTCCGCACGCACCTCTGGACCGGGAGAACCCCTGATGGGACCGGCCCCACTGCAGCTGAACGTATCGCGCTTCGCGAAGCAATGGAAATGCTTCGCACAGAAAACCGGCGGCTTAAACTCCTCGCCACCACACTCCACCACATTCGCGCCTATAATGAAGAGCTCATTCATACATGGGCCCCGCGTGCCGCGACCGCCTGGGAGACCAATACTGGGTGGGGACAGCTGGACTAAGGTTTTTCGCGAGGACGCGAATCTAAAGAGAGGGTGATGTTACAGACGCCGCCCAAAGGACTATTCATTTTCTTATCTTATCTTTCCCACATCCCTTATCTCCCCCATCATGCTGCGCAGCGCGCAGCCATCGAGTCATCTCACTTCCCTAGTCATCCTGAGTCATCTCCTTCCAGTCTTACTCATCCGCAGTCCACAGCATTGCGCAGCCCATGGTCCGTGCTCGAGTACTGTAGTGTATATAAGGACTCCCAGATGTACCAGTAACGCTAGGCTTAATATTCCTTTTGCCATCATCTCAAGACCACTCTCGCACTTAGTCTGCCCGAGTCCTTCTGAGATTCGTCTAGCCTAACACTCTTCATTTAGAGACATGGTCGAATTCTCAGAATCTGACCATGCGTCATTAATCATCCAACGTAACCGACTATACATGCACAAGGTAGTCCGATTCAATTATACAACCTACGACATGCGGCGAAATCAAGACTCTATCAATCCGTGGACACATCCCGATGTGATGGTCTTGTCCCACGAAGCCGCGGAGGAGGTCGGGAGAGACCCGCATCATACGCCTATGCGCGGGTCATCAGCATATTCCATCTCTATGCTCAGCGCTTTGGAATAGACGATGTCCCTCACAAGATGGACGTCTTGTTCGTGCGCAACTTTGACCGCGATCGGCGACACCACTCCGGGTGGAAGGCCCTGCGTCTTCCTCGCGTCGGCTTTCTGTACGGGTCTGACCCAGACGCATTTGGCTTTCTCGACCCCAACGACGTAGTACGCGCAGTGCACTTGATGCCTGCATTTGCACATGGACGAACTTCGGAACTTTTGGGACCATCTATCGCCCGTCAACCCAAAGAAGATCACGAAGATTGGAATTGGTATTATGTTGGAATGTAGGTCATGGTCTGCGTACCTTGGCATTCGGCTGATTTGCGTTTACAGTTTCGTCGACCGGGATATGGTGATGCGCTATTTCGGTGGGGCTATCGGACATCAAGCAATATGGGCCGCCCTCGGTGATCTTGGCGAGAAATATCTGGAGGTAGTGTCCCGCGTTGCGCCCTTCGACAAAGGCAACATTATACAAGGTGTGTTTCTTTTTTCTGTGAAGCTAGATGTCTCTAAGATAATTCAAAGAACCGATACAAGAAGATGAAGGTGAAGATGTCGAAGAACAAGATGAGGAGAATGAAATCGATGAGGATGAAGGCGAAGAAGGTCAAGAAGACGAGAATGAAGAGGACGCAGATGCAGAAGACAAGGATAACACAGATGATGAGGAGGATGAAGAGGACAAGGATGAGGACGAGGACGAGATGGAGCACTTGGACCAGAGGACGGAGAAGACGAATACGATGATGCTGAAGGTGCAGAGGGCTTTGCACCATTTAATTGAAACACGTAGAGCACTTTGTTTTCATTCGGAGATTTCTTTCTGATGACAGTCATTCTTGATACAAAATAGGATCAGTCCACCCCACTTGCCACACCGTTCGCAGAGGTCAATGCGGCTTTTGCGGTCGTCTTCCCCCGCCTGAGTGTTGGCTAACAGCTTCCAGCTCTGCGATCGAAGGTGATCCTATCCTGCCGCCGATAAGCGAAACAAGTTTGTCGCTCGTCGTAGTAACTAATGCCCCCATCAATGCCCGCCCCCGCCAACGCTTTCCCTGCCGCCCCCCAGCGCCCGCCCCTGCCAACTCCCTGCCCCCTCCCTCACACTCGGCGGCAACGACGATTCGTTGCCGCCAGTGCCCTCCTTCCCTCCCTGGCATTCCACGGCGTTGGCGAGTCGCTCGTACCAGTGCCGTGCATTCCTTCTGTTCTGCTCCACAGCCGCGGCCACGACAATGATGGCTCGTTGCGGCCAGCCTCCCCCGTCCCCGCCTTTCCACTCCATGGCAACGACGTGTTGCCGCTGCCCCACGCGTCCTTCCTCCCAGTCGACGGCAACAGCGAGCGCTCGCCATTGATGCTGCTGCACGACAACGGCCATACGTTGTCTCCAGCCCCCTATGCGCACTCGCTGCCACTCTATGATAATGCAGAGGCGCTGCCCTCGGCTCGCTACGCATCTTCCTTCGTGCTCGACGGCAACAGCAATGACTCGCCCTTGCCCCCAACGTCTTACAAGCCCTCCTCCCTCTTCCTAGCCGACTGCCCGCCTTCGCTTCCGCTGTACGGCAACGACGAGGCGTTGCCAACGGCCTTGTACGCGCCCTCTCTCCCACTGCACCGCAATGACAAGATGGTGCCACTGGCTTCGCATCCGCCGTTGATCCCGCCTTACGTCGACCCCAGGGCAGCCCTGTACGCATCCTTCCTCCAACTCTATGGCAACAGCGAGCGGCTTTCCTTAGCGCAATTCTCGTCGTCGATGCCGCTCCACGACGACGCCTCGTCGCTACCCTCCTTCATGCTCGATGGCAACAGCAACACCTCGCCATTACCCCCAATACCCAGCGCGTCCTCCTCGCTCCTCCCAGCTGACCACGCGCACTCGCTTGCGCTGTACAGCAACGACGAGGCGTTGCCAACGGCCTTGTACACGCCCTGCTCGCCTTCCCTCCCGTTCTACGACAATGGCAAGCGTTTTTCCATGGTCCAGCTTTTCCCCCCGTTGCCAGTCCGAGCTGACTGCGCTCATTCTCTTCCATTCTCCGGCAACCGCTCGCCGTTGCATCCGGGCCCCCGTGCGTCGTCCTCGCTCCTCGCGGTCTCCGACCTTCCCTCCATCCCGCTCGACGGCAACGACGAGGCATTGATACGGGCCTCCGTTTCCTCCCGGACTTTGTTCTACGGCAACGATTTGTTGTCGCTCTCGGCCTCGTACGCGCCCTCCGTCCCATTGCACGGCAATGACGTGTTGCCACCAGCGACCTCCTCGCTCCTCGCGGCCTCCGACCATCCCTCCTTCCCACTGTACGGCAATGCCTCGGCGTTGACCTCGGTGCCCTACGCACCTGTTTTCCTGTCCCACAGCAATAGCGAGGCGCTGGCCCCAAGTCCCAGCGTAGGCTCCTTCTCGCCCACGTCTTCCGCTCGCCAACAGCTCGACGGATCGAGCCGTCCGATCCAGTTCACGGACGACGCCGCGGCGAAGCAGACGCAATACGTCCGCCGCTGCTGCGTCAATTGCCGCACGACCGAGGCGCCAGCATGGCGCCGCTCCACGCTCAACCTCGGCAAAATCGTCTGCAACAAGTGCGGACTCTACGAGCGGACCTATCGCTGTCCTCGCCCGCTTTGCCTCGATAGGTTCCGCACCACCAAAAACACCTTGTAGACAGCCTTTTTTTTTTTCTTGTGCCTGTATACTTGAGCAATAAAATCAACTTTCTTGCTAAATGAATATCTGAGTGATTCAGAACATATTATTTGTCATTCATTGAAGAAAGCTAATGAACAAAGACATTATGGATACCAGACAACATGGATTACAATGCATGCTTGATATTATTATAAACACAATCATGTATTACATTGCATACTGGCAGACAAAATTGTATGCTGAAAATAAAATTGTAGCAAAATTGTATTACAATGTAAGGTGGTCATTAAAATTGCATAACATTGTAATCTCAGATTATAATTGTAGCCCACCAAATAAAATTGTATTACATTGTAAGATGACTACTATAATGCTATACAACTTGTATTCTCATACATGACTATACAAATTTGTCCGAATTATACATTGTTTACAATGTCAAACAATGTTATGGACTTTTTGCTGATGACCGTGGAGTATGTGCCATGCGCGAAGGCCACAGACGTAGTTCTTTATTGTCGAGCTGGCATATATGCCTGCCATCCCAGCTGCGAAGGCCACCAACAAGAGTGGTTCAACAGGTGCTCGTCGCTCCTCCGAGACATTCCGTTTGTCACAGAAGACGTGGAAAACCAGCAGGCCTGCCCCATATGATTCTAACGTGCTGCCTGCCCAAGCTTCTGCCATTGTTTTGAAGACCCTGCGCACATCTTCTTCTGAGAGTTCAGAGGTGGCAGCCTGGTGACTGCGTTGACTGCTTGTCGGTCTCCACAACCGTAGGCGTTCTGAGGCATGGCAGTGGGGTCGAAGCGGGGATTCTTTGAGCTGTAAATGTTGGGGATAAGGGGGGGGTTGTGTGGCGCTTCGCACTCTGTGTGTTTGTATGGTTTTGAGGTTGTCAATCCTCTCTGGGGGCATGTGCAGCCTGGTAGAGATGGATTTCGAGTTCGTCATCGTCGTACTCGTCTTGTGGCTCGTTTTGAGGGCTGGGCTCAGGTGGTTTTGGCTTGGCTTCTGGGTAATGGCCACTCCGTCGAAGTGCCATTTCTTTATCTGAAAATGGTTGATCGAAGTATGCGAGGAAAGGTTGTACTGCTGAGGGGATCTCAATAAGTTGCAAACGTGCAGAGGGAGGGGGGTAATGGCCCCGCGAAGGGCCATCTGCTGGGTTTTCTTTGCTTGGGATGTATCTTGTGGTGAAATCGCATTGTGCATCATGAGCGATGATGTGTATGCGCTGAAAGACTTCATTGACTGCCTTATTGCGACTCCTTCCTTTCCACCAGCCTTCCGTGACGACTCGATTGTCCCCGTAAATGACGAAAGTGTCTTCCGCCTGGGCTTGTGTTGCAATGTATAAGGTGAGTAACTCGAAGCCCACTGCCTCCACCCAGGCAATGTCCCATCCGTCGCGCTTCCAGCCTGGCAAGAGACGCCATGCTTGCCATCGGTCCCCAATGACAATACCAATCCCGATCTCTGAGCTGGCATCAGAGAAGGCTTGTCGGTCTATTACTGTTCTTGGTCCTGGTATGCTTCTCGTTATGCGGGAGGATGATAATGTCCCTATCCACCAGTCAAGGTCGTTTGGAGTCCGTTTAGGTGGAGTTCTGGGTTTGAACGGTTCCTCGGCTCCGGTGCTCAGCATTGTTTCCAAATTCATGAGGTAAGCCCGTCCTTCCGGAATCACTTGGGCTGCATGTAATAACTTGCCGTATAGGCTCTGTACGTCTGCCAGGGTGTGGCATCGCTTCTTCTTCCATTCCTCAATTGCTGCCAGATATTTCTGCCTCTTGTTAGGGGCGATTGACACCCTTTTGTTCTCCATGTCCCACAGGAAACCCAGAAAGAGTACAATGACATCAAAAGGGGTTGTTTTGTTTGGTTCCCATGGAATCCCCAGTGCCTGGGATATTTCTTCTATGTCTTGCTCGGAGTAGCAATAAATGTCCTCTGTGCCCTTATTCAATTTCTCTTTTCTCAGGTCCTTGAGTGGAAAGGACATGTTGTCATCGAAAACAGCCAGTTTTTGAAAAGGCATTGCTGTTCCTTCATACCATATTCGGCCACCCTTGTGTTGTCGTCCCCTTGGGCCCTAATCTCACGCTGCCATTGTTCGCATTTGGTATTGTAGTCCGCTAGGTGTTTTCGTGGGATCCTGAAGAATAAGTGGTCATCTACCCATTTGGAAATTGGACCAATTCCTTTCGCGCGCATTATTTCTATTCCGGCATCGCTAACACGCCCATACACTCCTCCTGCCGAGGCCAAGCCGAAGTCATTGCAGGTGTTAATGGCGAACTGATCTTGGCCTGGTAACCTCACTACCAGCCCCGGCCATTGGCTTGACTTTATGGGGATGGTGCGGTATGCCTCTTTGACATCTCGTGTGGCTGCCTGTGATCTAGGGGGTAGGTAATATATGATGTTGCATATTGTTGCGAATGTGCCCCACAGGCAAGCATAAACATTAGCATCGATTGTATAGTTTATAGAGCAGATTCTATCAATGGGGTTATATGGATATGAAAAATTGTGAATGGCGCGGAATTTTCCCGGTTTACCTGACTTGGGGATGAGGGCAATTGGAGAGGATTGGAAAGGACCTATGAGCTCTTCGACTACTTGTGTCGAGAGCGGGCCTATATATCTTCCTTTCGCAAGCTCTCCTTGTGTTATCTGAAAAAAGTGCTGATTATATATGTATGTGGAAGGGTTATTAAATGGGGTATAAGTGCGATAAATTTGACGAATGCCAGCATCGAAGCCAGTGCGCAAGCCTTCTGTAATGTCGTGGTATTCTTGGTGAAGCCCCGCTTTGTGAAGCATGACCTCCCATGTATCAGCCTTGTAGGGTGTCATCGGCTTGTTCCGGCTCTGCTCGAGGACATCCTTGAGCTCCATGATCTTTGTGGCCACAGCCGGAGCACTCATGCTTGGCGCCATGCTTGTTCAAGGAACATCCCCACCAGCTGTTGAAGTCCAGGCATAGGATGATACCTTCTGGGCTGACGAGACGTCCGTCCCGTTTGATGCATCTCGCCTTGGTTCCATCCCATAGGAACTTGGCCTTGCAGTATTTGAAACCCCCGTGGCATCGTCTCACCAAGCATAAGGGGCAGATTGAGGCATGGTGGGTTCCATGCTCGGCTGCAGATGCTATGCGTAGGTCATCCCCGCTGTGCTGAGCGGCGTGATGTGAGGATCGTTGACTTACCGATGCCGTGTGGCATCATCTTCCTTGTGCGAGCGCTTCCTCTGGCGTTTAGGAGACCTCGCGCTCCTCGGACTGGTCTGCTGTTGTTGTCCATCTCGCTGCCTCTTCCAATTTCCATTGTTCCGTCGTGGGGAATGCAATGTGACTTCTGCTTCGAACTTTCGGCATACATCTGCCAAGCTACGTCCCGCGTGGAATGGGGCAAGATGTAGGGAGGAGGGTGTGCATCCCATACGCGAGGTATAAGGGAAGGTGTGGGGTAGGCATCGCAGGTCCATTGGTATGTGCAGGACCCAGCCATGGTTCACGATGTTATTTGGCCTGTCGAGGCATGGGTGGGTACCCAATGGCAGGTGCCGCAAATGGCATGCAGGACATGGTTTTTTTTTTTTTTTTTTTGGAGATGGGTGCTGTGTGGGCATTATGTCATGAGCCAGCAATAGCAGTGTAGGAGGATGAAAAGGGGTTCCTTTAGCTTACGTTGAAGGCCGTTCGAGATTGGACTTTGCTCACCTTTTTAACTCCTCGCTCTGGTGCTTGCTCCAAACCTCCTTCCGCATCTGTTGCATCAATTTTTCGTTGACGAGTGCGATGTTGAAAGGCTTGCCCTGCTCCAATCATTGGTGCCAGGTGTCACGAGCTTGTGCTTGATATAGCAGAAGAATCTCATCCCCATGTTCTTCGTCTCGTACGTCGCTCATCTCCAATGCCATGAAGAACTGGAATAGGCTATCGATGTATCTCTCAGGCCAGCTGGCTTGGCAGATGTGTTTCAGAAATTGTTGCCTGGCGAAGGAGAATTGCTCCCATGACAGCCTTTCATCTGGGATCGCTCGTTTGGAGGCGCGTAGTGTGGATATTGGTTGCAGGGTCACCGCACTCCCATCTGGGGTCCTTGCGAAGGCAAGGGCGTCGTCGGACATTAAGGTGGCCTCCGATGTGGTCATGGCCATGCCTTCCCTAGTGAAGTACCATAATTCGACATACTTTGCCTCCTTGATCTTACTGAGGGCGAATGAGGAGGGCCTGGATAGGATGCGGTCACCTATGTCTTCGTTGTCGTTGCCCTCCTCTGGAGGGATTGGTCTTGGTTCCCTCCCGCTCCTCCCATTCTCGAACCTGTCTGTTCCATGCCTGTGTGAGGAGTTGCCGGACCTGCTCTTCGTCCATGCCTCTCTCAGTGAGTGCCGCCCTCATGGCACCCAACAGAATTTCGGGCTTGGGGATTTCATTTGGGTTCCTTGGGGGCATCCTGCATTGCCGTGAGTTGAATGACGAGGATGAGAGGTCTGAGCTAGAGAGAGTAGCGGACGCAGGCGACAGTCGTGAAGCAAGAGACGACTGTCTCACGCCCTGCGTCCACGCGAAGACCTCATTCTAGTACTTAGTCATGCTTCCTATGTAATAGACTATCCAACTTGAACGATTCCGCTGATGTTCAACCACGCGGTCACGTGGTCACACGCGTGTTACATAATCAATGTGAGTCCGAATGTGTCATGGTGTTGGCCAAGCCGTATTCTCTTCAGTATCATTCTAGCGGACTCCGTGATTTCGACGAGATAAGACAAGCCGTACTATAGGCTGTGAGTATGGTTATATGGCTACTTCCTACAAGTCCCCTGTCTTTTTTGGGAGACTCAAATCCTAGAGCTGACGCAGCTTGAGCGGCTCTTCCCACAACAGTCATCATCTCCTACTCCGAGAATGCGGATTCATGGAGCGCCGAGTGTCATTTTTTATGCTATGCCTTACAAAGCCGTAGAGCCGCACTGATCCAATCGGTCATTCACCTTTTCCTGAGTTATTCCAAGAGTACCGGATGCGTGCTTTATAGATAGCAGCCATGAAAAATGCGCCTGAATATCTCGTGAGTCTCCAGCTTCCATGACTACCTTTCAACAAATGCTAGACCGAGACCCTTCAGTTTTCAGGAAGGACGTTGGCAACTCAAAGAAGATCGATTATAGCACGAAGATACGTCGTAGGAGCGATGCCACAGGACATACTCAATGCTTAGTGTCAGATATAGGAGACCAGAAGATCACATCCTCACATCGCACACTGCATCGGTCAGCGGATTCGTCTACGACACTCAAGCGGCGGGCCGTGTTTATAGCAGTGCAAAGAAATATGAAAATTGCCTCCAACCGTTGCACAGGTGTGAGACCGAAGAAAACAAAGAAGAAAGAGAAAACACAAAAGATGGACCGATCAAGAAAGGCGGGAATGTAGAAGATAATTAAACTGAAAACGTAAGTGAGCGACAGCAGTAACATCGACGCGGGATCAATCCGATTCGATTCCATCCAATTCTGGCGTCCAATTGTGAGCTCTTTGCAATCTCATTGCCCTCCTTGGGGGTGCCGACGATCTTTGCTCGGCTGCATAGCCCTCTGGGTCGATGATCTCCGTGCCATGAGGTCCAAGGACTCTGGGATGCCTTGCCGTACTCCCACCTGCATCTTCCTCCTCGGTGTCCACGTCGGTCTCTTGCACATCCTCATCGTTAGGGACTAGCTGTTCATAGGCGGCTCGATGGACTTCCATTAGGTTTTCCAGCTGCGTCTCAAAGATCTCTTGGAGGCGAACCTCCATCATTGATTCACGCATCT
Source organism: Macrocybe gigantea (assembly GCA_011319805.1). Classification (NCBI taxonomy): domain Eukaryota; kingdom Fungi; phylum Basidiomycota; class Agaricomycetes; order Agaricales; family Callistosporiaceae; genus Macrocybe; species Macrocybe gigantea. Next base: position 233,501 of record SJRY01000206.1, read on the forward strand.
GGATCCCCTCCCGGGTCAGATCATCATCCACAAGAACGAAGCGAGAGCTGTTATCATCGTGCGACGTCCAAATTTGGCCTGGGCTTCGCTGGAGCGGTTTGTGGACAAGTTTGCGGGGTGTGGCAGGCACAAGTGGCGCGTTTCTTGTGACGGGAGTGTGAAACGATTGTGGGTAGAATCCGTCGTCCGAGAGATCTGCGACGGTGGAGGCAGGAGATAGTGTCGAAATTGTCGAGACCGAATCGGATTTTGATGCAGAAGGGAAGGAAGGACCCATACTCTGTTGGATAGAAGGCAGCACGTTTCCGCTGGTGACGACATTCGTATCTCCTGGATACTGCCATCGCGTGTGCGTGCCCAACCCGGTGGCCGAAGAAGTAACGATCACGATAGGCTCTTTCGCAAGCGCTCTGGTTTTACTGCGAGTCTGCATCGTTTTAATAGTGGCGAGGACCGTGAGTGGAGTAAATGGTCTGTGTCAACGGGATGTCGAAAGAGAGCTTGTGTGTGCTTTAATCTGTTTCCGTCAGTCCATGAGTTGACCGGTATTAATACCTCTGATTCAGTTGTTCTTTGAGCAGGCCTTTGAGCGGGACCCTCTTTGGCCTCTCTGTTTTTGATCGTGGCCTTCTGGTCTTCGTCAAAGCTGAGAGGCGTCTTCATTGCATTGATTCCCTTCGGCGTTCCTTGGATAAAGCGGCCAACAATTTCATAATTGCCGAAAAAAGATCGTTGCCCGCTTTGTCGCTCCGAACATAGCGTCGTTGGCCACTTTGGCGGCACGAGCACCATGGTTACTGGTCGAGGGGTACAAGCAATGTGGCCCGAAAGGCACATATACCGCCTGGTAGAAAAGCACCAAGAGTGAGGGACGATGTCATGGAGGCAGGAAGCTATGAACGTGTCTCATTCTGGTCTAGACGCTCAACAAGCCACTCTGTGCTTTACGTGCTTATGAAGGAGGACAATAGGACCGCAGAGGACCCATGCATTTGTTCCGATGACCCGAAAGCTGTGGCCCCATAAAAAGAGAAAAACAAACAAAAGAAAAGCAAAACCAATAGAAAAATCATGATCACATGAATGGCTTCGTTAATTCATGTCCTTTCACCTCTCACGAGTCTGCTTGTCCACATCTCTCCAGCTATTAACGAGTGTCCGCTTAACACTGGCTATGCCAGGGGATGGGCCGTCCTTGGGATTGGGCAGCCGATAGTTGCCTCCCAGTTTGACCAAGTCTTCAGCATTACGACGATCGGCAGGGGCGAAGGGTTGGTTCCTGAGTCAGTGAAATGAGCAAATCTGGGAACGGATCAAAGCCGATAGCGATTGGTTTACCATGGACTGAAGATGAAGGAAACTGGTTCCGGGTTGGTATAGGTCGTGATCTCATGCAGTTCTCTTTGAAGAGCGAGGCAGAAACCATCCAGATCTACGACAATACGCGGTAAACCCACCGCCAGCGTCCAAAGAGCCTTTTATGTTCTTACCTAGGTCGTTCAAATCGTAATTGAAAGGATTCTCGCTGGTTCACAAGTCGTCAGTGAGTGCCTCAAAGAGAAGAACGCGAAGCAAAGCTGACATCTCCTGTCCGATTTCGAGGAAGCCGACCAGCAAAAATGACGTGAAGGCCGTTCCGGGGATCGTGAACCATCCGAAATCCTTGTAAATTTGGAACTAGAGGACATGAACATTGTGCACAACAGCGAACTGTCAAAGGAGGCCACACTGACTGGTAGGAACAAAAGGTAAAGCCAAAGCGATAATCTCAGATGAGCTTGATACGCAAATGGCAGTGGAGTGTTCCGAATGCGTTCCAAGTTCGTCAAAGTGTCCTGAAGGCTCGTAAGGTTGTTATTCAAGCCCGTCGCCACAGCTGATTGTAACAAATTCGACTCCATCAAGACTATTGGTTCCGTTAGTTAGTGTAGAGCTGCCAGCGCTTCACAAGGCCATGAACGTACAACCGATATAGCTTTAAAAAGCAATGAGCATCAGTGGATTAGACTTGAGACAGGCACGCACCCGGATAAAACAAGGATGATTTCTACCGGCACATTGCTCTCCACCGCATCTGCTTTTTTGAACTGCTTGATAATGTCGTCCTCAGCAGTCTTCTTTTTCTTGAGCATCCGATTGCCCAAGAACCTGAAGAACTTCAAGACGGGCATGTAATCATATATCGTATGCTTGGGAGGGTTCCTAGCAGGCCTGAGGGGACGATCGCTAGCAATCTGTGGAAGTAACATCTCTGGATCAAACACACGGGTACGCCTCTTTCGACGGTCACCGGGACGCGGAGCCTTTGTAAATTTGGGCCAACTGGAGTTGGACTTTTCGTCATCTCCGGATGTCTCTGTGACATTTCCAGACCTGGTCATGTCCGGAAGCGAGCCTGTGCGTATCGGTCGGTAGGTGCCTATCTCCGTGGCCGAGCGAACGTTATGTGTGGCCTGAAGGTCGTGTGGAACGTCATGGGAGACCCTCCATAAGGGAAGCATGTCCGCTTCGTTATGGAATTCACCGGGGAGAGATCCACTAGGGACGTTGGCATAACGAGGGAGGAAGCAAATGAGCGGATAGAGGTCGCGATAATATACCCCTGGCTCTCCACGAAGGAAATGCTAAGTTTCGAACTTTTCGTGAGCATTTGGAAGATTTTCTATTGGCCAGTTATATATGGTACCTTGACCGAAACCGAGAATGCTTGGATCTGTAGAAGAGTCGTACTTCATGAGCTTCAGGTGCAGCGCGCGATGAAAATAAATCTACCAGATTGATCATTGTTTTCTTCTCGATAATATGACGAAGCACCATTTCGGCCTTGTCTTTCTCTGTCTGCTCCTGTATCTCCGTCTTGTCATCTCCGGTGTTTTGCGGACGATCCACAGGGACGTGTATCCAGATCTCGGAGCAAAGTTTATGAAGAGAACCCGATGATCCCAACGAATTTACTTACGAATTGAGCAAGGTTCTTCGAAGCGACGGCAATGCTCGCCCACATCTTTCTCCCTTCTTGATACCTGTCGTTGCATGCGTAACTCTCCAAGCCTTCTTAACATCGCCAAATGAACACACCTCTCATAGGCAGAAGATGTTCTGAAAGATATGACGAGACCGAGCACCGTACCAAGCACCGTCAGCAGTTGAGTCGGGAGAATGAGTTGATGAGATGTAAACTTGGACACGCCTGAGACCACTGACAACAACACGAAGATTCAGCACATCATAGATAACGGCATGACAAATGTGAGGAGAACTTACTGATGGCAATGAGGGTGAAGAAGAGCACCTCTGGCCAGATGTCGTTGACCACAGTCGCGTTGAACTTCTTAGCGGTCCACCTGCCGCGGAAAAGTGGATTATGTGCAACCATCGCGCACCGATCAACGTCGTTATTGTCTTGCTGAAGTTGACTGATACTCTACTTCGACGGGGGAACCGCCGCGGGGTAACCGGAAGGCAGGGCGGAGAATGAGAGAGAGCCAACGTTCTAAGCGATGAAACTCGACGTTCTTTTATACATCCTCGTGTTCGGAGCAAGGCGCACGGTTTGAATGGGCTGAATGCGAAACGTCATTAAAAATGTGTGGGCATTGATGAAGATAGGCGGCTTTCCTGTTCCGTTCTCAAAAGTACCGTCATTGTGCGAGCCCCCAGATCTCGCAATAATCGTCTTGGTTTTGTACGTGGTAGAGAGCTTATTAGGTCTTCGTCATTTTCAAGGTGAAGCCTGTGGTTACGCCGGATTCGAAATTCGGCTTGACTTGTTGGTGACAATGCTAGCAGGGTCGAGATTGCCGTCCATCACTCTAAGGGCTCACCCCAGCAAATGGCTCCGACATGAACTTGCTGAGCGAGGCGCCGAAGCGCGTTTTTGTTTGCATCCAGGAATGGATCAGTTGTTAGCCCTGCTTTTATCACGTTTAAATCGTTTTTTAAGTCACAGGATTGGTGCATGATATCTGATGTGCACGCGTTGCTGAAATGGGCGTCTGGATTCATGTCTAGTGTTCCAAGAAGGATCGTTCGTCTTTTTCATAAAAAATGCCCATATGAACGGAATGTAGTCTGCCGAAGTATACATTACCCAGACCAAAGCCATGGAGAGTGAGGACGATAAGCCACGATGATCGATGATAATATCTATCTCATTACATCTCTTATACTAGAAACTAATTACACGCCCTCTGCCTCACTATCATCTGCAATCCGATCCTTCTTTTGTTTGGTTTATGAGCTATTTCAATCTTACGCCATGCCCATGCCCCAGCATCAAAATCTAGGAACCAACCAGGTGGTGTGTCGAGAAGAAGCAAGTCCTGTAGCTTCTTCACATCTTCTGGAGGAGGTCTATGTGACGCAACGTTTCCATAGCTGTCCGCAATCGATATGATCGTCTCCCAACCTACTACCATTTCCATAGTTGGCGTGATAGACCCAATGCCCAGCGCATCTCGGGTATGTCTGGCAATACGTCGCATCGTGCGAGCAATTTTGATATCGGTGCCGTCACCATAAACGATGAGCTCAGAGTGGGCCTTTGCCAAACGATGCATTTCGGACACGCAGAACAGCCGTATCGAAACCTTGGAGGCTGATAATGGTAGCCTCGGAGAACACGTGGCAACCCGGGTGGAAGTTCTGCGCGTGGAAGCTGCTTCATTGCAGTGACGAGGTCCTGATGGAAGATTTGGCTCGTATTCGATATGGAATCAGAAAAACTACACGCAAACCCTTTCCCCTGTTCAATGGGGGTTGGAAGGCAACTGGAAGCGCAGCGTAGTCACCGAGTCAAAATGGGAGGTTGACGAGGGATTTCTATTCTCAGTCATGTTGTAGATTGAGTTGAATGAAGGTTCCAATATGAGCAACGTGCCACGAACCAAGGTTCGTCCAGCTGAGCAAAGCACGTGACGCGATGAGTGCCAGCCAAGCGTCATCCCAGTGCCCGAGCAGCCCTCAGCATAACTTGCCATAATTTTCTACCCTACCCTCCCACCCTAATTAGCACGCTTGCACTGTGATACCCTGTGTACATTCGTAGTTGCATACTCGCATATAGCATACAGTTTCCCACTTCTGTACATCGGAGACAGAACTAGAGCGATGAATCAGGCACAGCTTGTCACATAGCTTGCACAGCGTGCAAGGAAAAAGGCATGGCGGAGGCACACGGTTTCCATGTTGCTCATATTGGGGACCGCATTGTGCGCTGGCGACATTGAGACTGACAGCGAGTTTAGCACGTTCCTAAGTTGACAGAAAGAAGTAAGAAGTAAGAAATGATCACATAAGGGAGGTGGTAGCAGGCATAGTCGCTTGCATGTCTCGTTGTGCTGAAATTTAGCCAAAGTCACGTCATTAAAGGAAAGACTAGAACAAGTACCCAAACGACAGCAAAGATTAAACGAGAGTATAGACGACGCTCTAAAGCCCAAACCTACTTTTTCTTATTAAAGGAAAGGTGATGAGGTCTAAATGACATGAAATCCAAGAAAATGCAGAGTCCATTTCATAAACCGGAAGCTTGCTTGAGACGAGAGTTGGAGGAACATTGGGGTAGCCTAAATAATCCAAATTATGACCATAGGGAGGTGTCTTGTCCCAACGCGCGTTGCGAATCCTTCAGCGTTGATAGTAGTTCATAGGATCCGCCAAATGTCTTCAAAGCTGACGCGTCTTCTTTGTCCACATCTCTCCAACTATTGACAAGAGTACGCCTGATGCTTGCCATTCCAGGCGATGGGCCATCCTTGGAATGAGGAACTTCGTACTTTCCTCCGTGTCGCACAATCTCTTCAGCGCTTCGTCGATCTGCCGGCGCGAAGGGTTGATTCCTGTTTTCGTGGGATTAG